>JACEGR010008357.1:0-37948 GCA_014170235.1 Listronotus bonariensis
GCATTGAAACTTTCTTTTTTCATAGGTAAAAAATAAAAATATATATTGCACATTTTTATTTATTTTATTATTAGCATTATACAATAACATGGAAAGTTTGAAATCGAGTTGTTTTAAACAGAATATTTGACAAGTGTCTACCATTACTGCGGATACATTGCTGTAACCGATTTCTCAAGTGTGCGTGGACCCTTTCCAACATATCATTCGGTACGTTGGTTATCTTGTACCGAATATTGTTTTTAATTCTTCAATGGTTGCAGGACGGTTGTTATACACTTTTGATTTAAGGTAGCCCCATAGAAAATAATCACATGGAGCTAGATCTGGCGATCGTGCGGGCCATGGAATGTCACCTCGGTTGGAAATAAGTCGCTCTGGAAAATTGTGTCTCAAAACAGGCATTGAAAGTCGTGATGTGTGGGCTGTGGCCCCATCTTGCTGGAACCATACATCGCGTAACCCAATATTTTCAAGAGCTGGCAGAAAGAAATTGTTAATCATTGCCACATAATGCTTAGAGTTTACTGTAACTGTGCGATTATCTTCCAATAGCGCATATTTTGTTTGTTAACACAACCTGTGATGTGAAAGTGTGCCTCATCACTGAAAAACACAACCGCGTCCGGAGGCAAATCATCAACAATCGTTTCGCATGCCCTTTGCCGTGAAACAAAATCACGCTCGGAAGGTTGTTGGGCGACCACCATTTTGAATGGATGAAAGTGAAGATCGTCGTGAAGAATTCGACGAGTTGAGCGGTCTGATAACCTCAGGACAGCGGCACGTTTCGAAGCAGATCGACTAGAAGATCTCAACATCACCTGTCGGACTGCCTCGATATTTGCGGGTGTTCTAACTGTCCGTTTTGCTCCTGGTCTCTTGCGGGACACATTACCAACTGCTATAAAAGCCTCCACCCATGATAAAATGGATCTCCGGGCCGAAACAGCACTTCTAGGGGTTATATTGTACCGTAAACGGAACGCACGCTGCACGGCGATGATCGACCGGCCTTGTGAAAAGTAGGACTCCACGGCGAACGCGCGTTGTTCTCTTGCCCAAAGCATTTTTACGACTGACGATAATTAACAAAAAATCTCCCCACCAACGCTCTCTGTTAAGCACACTAACGCGCTGCAACTAGCTCCAGTCGCGCCACCATGTATCATTGAAAAAGAAAGGTTCAGTGCCGGACCCTGTATTTCCGAAACTAATAAAGTATAATGTACAAAATGTGGCATGTTCTTAAATCTCTTTTAAAAATCTTTTAGATTGTGATACTGGTGATAATATACAGGGGAGGACCAAAAGTATATATTTTTTAGTCAAGCACCCTGTATGTCATATCACCATTAAAAATATGTTTAAATGAGCTCTCTGAAAATACCACATTGGGTACATTTAACTTTATTAGTATGGAAATATGACCATCCAAATCAGGTATTTGGGTAATTTTTAGGCCGCCATTTTACAGTAAGTGAAGATAGCGACTTTATATTTTAGGGTTGTTCGTACTCGTTAAGAGCTTTTAAATGATGTTCCACAAGCCCCTTCTTTTTTTTCTCCAAGATGGCAACTAGCCGCCACCTTAAAATTTTTATCTATCAATTTTTCTTAAAAATATAGTATTTATGCAACAATTTATTCCAAAGTTTCTTTATTTTTTTTTAATTTATCCGTTTAAAAAAATAAAAGAGGGAAGGAAAGGGAATACACCGTATAAAGTAAGGTTTAAGTTAACAAGTTTGTAAAGAATTTTCATTACGGGTCTATTTAAAAATTCATTTTCCAACTTTTACGAGCATGATTTATTTCTGTATTTTACTAAAGGATATTTATGAGTTGACAGATGACGTAAAATACTACTTCGGAATATAAGGGCATGCCATGCAGAATACGGCAATGTAAATAACAAAAGTCATGAAGGAGACTAAACATTTTCATAAATCTTCGTAAATAGTAATTTATAACTTGATGGTTCCAAAAGTACTATCTTTCGTCTCTTCCTATAGGATGCATTTGATTTCTTTTATTTATTAAGATAATTACGTGGCATTTTGGTGATTTCTTGTTGTTTAAGATATAAATTATTTAAAAAGTGTTCATTTAAACGGGACATTTCTACTTTCGTTTGAACTTTACTTATTTTATTATATGTTTTTTATTTTTTTAGTATGTAAAGGTCTGCTTTGCTTTTGAACTTTTTACCCTTTTAACATTAGAAATAAATATAACAAGTAAACCAAATATACCATAAGATATTACTATTGGTTTTGTCTAATATACCTAATTTATACAAAGATAATAGGCATGACGACACTTTTTGAAAAACTGTTCTATGATGTTCAGAAGTATGTGGTATTCACAAAAAAAATAATGGGAAAATATAATGGGTTGGTAGGAAAAATTACAAATTAAATTTGAAGTTTTAAGTACCCGCTAAAACGTACACTTTATCATGGCGCCGCTGTGTATGTACTCGTGATGTCACCAAACAGGGGTACTTTTTTATCCCGCAAGCTGTTAGTTAGCATGGCAAAGAGGCAAGACTGCGTCTAGTAGGTATATGCTCTAAGGACCCCTCCCAGAAAAAAAAACAAAGAAAATTATTGCTAATTTTTTGGTTGTTCGCAATGTCACAAAATCACACATTTTTTTTAAACCACATCTTGCATTTTTTACCTGTTTAGAATAAAACATCCAGTTGAAAAAAGTTACCTTATCTGATGTATTAAAATAAACTCACCCCAGAAAATTTTAGGTGCCTAGCACAATCCATGAACATACCAATTTTATTTTCTAACCTAACCCTGTTTTAATTGTTTTTGATACTTTCGTGCCTATGGTGACCTTTTGTGCCCCTTCATAAGATATATTTTTTTTCTTTTCATGCACAAGTGTTATTATTTTTTATTTTATTTAGGGACAATTTTATTTTAAACAAAAAACTTTTAAGTGTATAAGTCGTGTGCTGTCCCTTAATGTTATAAGACAACAAATCAATTTAAAATTTGTAATTTTTAACATATTATATATACTTACTTATTTATTTATTTATTTTTGTAAAACCTTAACAGGTTTTTGATAAAACCCTATTACAAAGTAGGTTATTAACATTCATTTATAACAGTATCAGTATTTACATAATTAGAGCAGAGAGAGCATCGGCGACAGTGGCATACAATGCAAAACACCCATAAACTATATATTAAAAAATTGTCATTTGTTGACATAAAAAAAAACATACCACCAAGAAAAAAAATGAATAGTATGCCAGTGCCACCCGATACCTCTCTTCTTACCATTCAATCTTCTAATATCTACAATCACAGTTTTATAATTATCACAGACACTTTCACAATATTACCTCTCTAAGATGTTTTTTTAATTCACTAAGACTAACAGAAAATATATCACAGTTTTCTTGTAAGTTATTGGAAGTTCTGCACATATTTTGCATTTGAGAGTTAGAAAACTATTTGGGTTAGACGCACTTACATAAAAGGTCAATGTATTCCTAGTGTTATGCGAGGGTACATTAATTTTTATTAAAGCCAAAAAATCAGTATCATCTATTAAGTTATGCAAAATTTTATATAAATACACTATACTAGTAATCATGCCCCTCTTTTCAAGCGTTTCCAACCCAAAACGCTGTAGTAATTCCTGCTTTGAAACGTAAAAATCGTATATTCCCGTATCTTTGTAGTTAAATTACCTCAATAACTTATTCTGCACTCTTTCAACAGTATATGAATGACACAGGTAGTGTGGATTTCATACCACGGAAGCATATTCCACAAGGCTTCTTACATAGGTAACATATAACTGTTTTATACATTGTACATTTTGAAACCGTTTTGTGTTTCTAACAATAAATCCATACATTCCAGAAACCCGTCTGGAAACATCTGCAATATGTTTCCGAAAACTCAGATCCGATTCAAAGGTAACACCCAAATCACATGCCTCTTGCACCCTGTCCAGTACCACACAATCCATTCTGTAATTATAAATAACAGGAGACTTTTTCGTGAAAACGTTACTTCTGATGTCATTCGCTCCGACTGGTGTTTTCGAATTTATGGCGGGCTTATAAATTTTATAGATTTAATGTTATAATAATTAAATATCAATTTTAAATATATTGTTAAAATAAACCGATTTTTTATGATCCATAAATGTTAGTTCATATAATATAAACAAAATATTACTTATTTAAATATGTAAGTTACTAAAAATGATAAAGGAAATTTTAAAATTGACAAAAAACGATTTTTGATAAAATGAACACACTCTTTTTAATATAGATACTTTAAAGTTTCTTTATAAACCACCCATTTTTTGTTACAAAGCTCATAACACATTTTTATTGGATAACCCTGTTAATGTACAGGGTGTTTTAAATTTAGTACAAATATTTTAAAGACGTAATTTTAGGTCAAAATAAGACATTTTTTCCATAAATCTCTCCTTTACAAAAACCCATAGCAAACTGTTAATAGTTACAAACATAATGTGTTTATTTTGCACAAAAAAATAAAAACGTAAATAGATACGAGTATTATTAAAACAAGAAGTCACAGCTTCCTATCTTATGTTTTCTATTCTATTCTATTTTTTGTTCTTAGCGTTGGTCCCTTCAGGTCCAATTCGCCAGCTTTCCCCCTTCCTGGATAGTCGGGCTTGTAGCTTCCATAAATTTCAAAACATGCAAAGTAATTAAAATCGATGCAATGCATAAATTGACAGCTGCCACACCAAGAACTGCTAATGGTATTACATATAACCGGTTACTGTCAGAACTGGGAGGGGCCACCGTCTCCGGCCGTTACAAAAACACGTGCTCCCCACCAAAACTTAGAAAACATCAGCTTATAGGAATATTCGTTCACAGCGCTTAGCTCCAGAAAAAAGATGCCGTCAAATTAGCGTGAATTTTTACTCGATCACCGAAGGTAAAAATGCCCGTACAGCTCCTTTAACCGCAAAACTGGAAAAAAACTCTGTAGTTTTTTACGCGACGTCCGCACTATTCGAACTTCAAACAACCTACCTTATGTTTTTTTTATTTAATTTTTAATTATACGCAATTGCTTTTCTTAAATTCAACCATTTTTGGTTGTAGCTCGCAGGGTGTTCATTTTAGCACACATATTCATAGGGAAAAAGTAAAATTTTGACCTTTAAAAATGTGTTTCAAAGTTTTGAAATAGTATAACAGATTTATAGAAAAAAACTGGTTTTTAACACGCTCTTTGAGCCTAATTTATACCAACTTCCAGCGATTCAATTTCTTTGAAACTTTGCACACGTATAAAGGACCGATGATAATGCAATAATTTAAAAACAGTATCCCGTAATCCTGATTAGGACCGCCAGGATAAATAAGTGTCCTAATACTACTCTTGACAAAATGGCGAAGGAATTTTTAGTGAATAAACTGGAGCATTTATTTTTAAAAAACTAATTGATATATCGAACTAAAAATGAAAAATAAATAATAGTTTAAAAAACTAAAAAACACGCTTTTATATGCAACCGAACTAAAAATTAGAAAATAATTTTTCATTACAAAGAGTTTGTCACTTCAGAGTAAAAAGCGTGGGGTGCATTTTACTATTTTTTCATAACTTCTTTTCCCTCATAGATATTGGCAAATAAAATAATTATAACATTTAATATATTAAGCACCTCACGCTTTTACTCTGAAGTGACAAACTCTTTGTAATGAAAATTATTTTCTAATTTTTAGTTCGGTTGCATATAAAAGCGTGTTCTTTAGTTTTTTAAACTATTATTTTTTATTATTGTGTCCACATAACCCCTAGTCCATGCACTAGGCGCTCAGGTCTGGTACGCTCACGGTCCGGTCAAATATTTTACATGGCTTTTAAATGACCTTAAATAACATTTAAATAGCATTTAAGATATTTGATTGGACCGTGAGCAAACCGAGCACCTGAGCGCCTAGTGTGCATTCAACCTTATTCGTATTGCTAATACATCACGTGTTACTGAAAAAGTTTAAATTTATTTAAGCATCTCCAAGTTTCCCATCTACATTATTTGCTAATAATATAGTTACAAGTTTCCTGCAACTCACAGTGTTGTAATGTATAAGTTGTAATTGCCTAGTCCTCAAATCTTAGGTGAGTTTAATAGTCTAAGTTACAAGTTAGGCCCATAATTTAATAGATGAGGCACGAAGTTGACATTTTTCGAAGTTTGGAAAATAGAAATCCAAATTTCAGTATATTTTTAAAAGTACTATAAATAGGCCTGCATATTTTATCATATTTATTTGTTACAAAATAAAAACGCTTAACGACATATATTTTTCTTTTTAATATATCAGTTGTTGTGGATGGTCATTCTTCATGCTTTTACTAAGTTAATGCTGGGGTGCCTTAGGGCTCAGTACTGGTACCAACTGTCTTTCTTCTTTACATCATCGACCTTTTCTCTTCCACAACAAATTACATTTATAGTTTTACTGTAGGTAGTACCATTCACTCCAGTTTTTAGGTTTTCAGACCTATCTTTAAGCCTTGTCATCAAATACTTGTACTTTAGATATTAGCGGAAAAGTTCTGCAGATCTAAGACACATTTAAGGCATTTTTTCGTGTTTAAGGTGGTTTAAAACATCTTAAAAACATTTGAATACCTATCTCTATCTAACTCTTTTATTTATATTGCCATTTCAAATGCAGTATGTCTCCAATATCCGACCCCCTCTGAAATATTGTTCTTATATCAAAAACATAGCGTCCTCCACAACCTTAGACTATTCGCAATAAACAACCCTCAGAATTCTTCCTTCCATTTAAAGAAAAGCTGTTTGCCTTATTACTTGTTATAATCCTTTGCTTACAGAAAAGCTTTCTTTTCTTACCCATCGTCCAACTGCACCTATATACGGTACAACTGGACAGGCCCTCGAACTTCTCACTTCGTTCGTTTTTAATACCTCGAGTTTCTGTGTGCAACCTGCTGCCATCTCTGTTACCTCGCTAAAGACAGCCACAGTACGTTTGTATTTAGGTTTTAAGCCTTCGTGGATTGTCCAAAGATAAATAAAATGTTGCTCTAGATACTACTCTACAGTGATGTATTTGAAAATGTGCAAATAAAAACTTTTTGCACATATTTGTAAGAACAAAAACTTCTTGTTTGCAAATCGATGCAATTATTTCGCAGAAACCGATGTCTACATATATGAATAAATACATAAAACAGAAACAAAATTCTCGGTTTTTAAAGTTATTCAAGAAGAAATAAAGACAACAGAAAATCAAGAATCGTGCATTATTTACATATATCGTTTTCTACAAATTGCAAGCTAACAGAATTTTTTTCTATAACGAAGATAAAGTTCTAGAACAAAGTATTTTAGTTTTTCTCCTCGTTTGAATAAAACGTATTGAATCTTGGAAAATAAATTTTGGTTTAACCTTATACCTTGTCAAAAATGTAATTTTGTGTATTGCTCTATTGTAGTAATATTATTTTTTTAAATATAATGTAAATCATTATTAACTAAGTTATGCACACGATAGGAAAGTAAATTACCTATTAGTCCCTGGGCCAGTAATTAAATTCCCTTCATGGTAATAATACTTTTAAAACATTTTTATGGGGGTTCCGTTTGACGAGTCTGCCACGAATATATATACCGCCATATATGAAAGCGGCGCGTTAACCCAGCCTGTCAATGTTAAATGTTTCGGGTGTCGGACCGGGCAAACACGTCGAACAAGTTTACCACAATGTTTTGCATCTTGCATATATCTTGAAAGCGCAGCATTTTCGGACATAATTTTATTTCAAAAATTTCTTATTTTCTTGCATTCTATAAAGTGTTAAAAGAAAAGTACCAACTTAAAAATAACCCTGTATATAAAAATGTGTGCTTCTTAATACTGTGTAATAAAAATAATATTGAAGAATCGTTTTATTATATAAATAAAATTTATAAAATCGATTAAAAATCACACCAACACTTAAATAACTGTTGGAAAATATTTTATGGCGATTTACCGAATTTATATAATTAGCTAACTTTGGCTCGAATAATATTCTTAAACATTTTCAAACTTTTCTTCAAGGTTTCGTGTTGTACTAAATTACTTCTTAACTTACTGTGTCGTAAAATCTTATATGATCTTAAACCAACTTTCTTACTAGAATATTAATATATAAGCAAGGGTAAAAAGTTAACTAAGCTTAATTATTTCTTTTAAAAACTGTACCATTAAAACCATAAAATATAGCGAATAAGCAGCTGTCAGCTGTCATGCGGCAGGGTATTATTAAACTCAACTTATAAAATAAACATTTTATTATGTATGTATTTTTCGACTTATATTAAACTTTTTAATTGTATAACTTTTTTAAAAATGTTTTTTTATCTGGGTGACAGCCCCACCCACGAAGACTCTATGCCTACGTACTAGAGCACCATGGGTATCGGGTTATATAATTTAACTCATCTTTGTTCCTGTTCCGTTAACGTTATCCAAGCACTGAAACATGCAGTTCTTGCATTTCACAGCACCTTTTAGACAACGCGGTAGTGTTACCGCGAAGGTTATTTTTTTAACCTACTACCTAGAATAGGCAGAATACTACACAGTGGTTTATCAAGCCATCTGTGAGGTGACAAGCGATTAAAAATACCGATGTATGATGCCGAGATTCGAACCTGGGTCTCTTTGGTAAAGGGCTGGTACGTTAGAGGCTACACTACGCTCACCTGTTTATACATTGAGCTTTAGGCTATAAAAGTTTGTTTAGTTTGTAACATTGATTTTTTTTAATCTTTGGACAAACCACGAAGGCTTAAAGCCTAAATACTAACGTACCGTGGGTGTCTTAAGCGAGGTAAGAGGGAGTTTGTTGACACAGGACTTAAATACTTGAAGATTTGGGGGAAAAGGAAAGACCTCCGCTGGCAGCAGGTTCCACAATCTAGAAACTCTAGGGATAAAAGAACGAACAATGTGAGAAGTTCGGGGCCTGTCCAGTTAAACCGTATAGGGATGCATACGCGCAGAACCACGACTTTCTCTGTTGTGAACTGTGAGTGGAGGAACTATACTGGACAATTCTTTAGAGCAGAAGCCATGGAAGTACCTATAAAAAGCGATAAATCCCCACAACCCGACGATGGGCAAGAGAGGGAAGCATTTCTGTAAGTGAAGGATCATTAATGAGACGAATAGCTCTTCTTTGAATAGAATCAAGAATGCTTAGGGTTGTGGGGAACGCCATGCCCCAAATATGGGAACAATATTCCAAGGAAGGTCGGATTTGGGACACATATAAAGTGTATAAATTAGAAGCGGAAAAATACTTTTGGCTCGAAAGAGAAATGCAAGCTTTTTTGAAGCTGCCGCGGCTATAGATACAATGTGTTTATGCCAGTTAAGGTTACTTTCAAATGTGACGCCCACAAGATTGAAGGTGTCTTTGCTCTGTAAAACTTGGCCGCTCATATGTAGAGGATGAGTATTTGATGACTCTTTTCGCGACAAGGAACATCATTGTGTTTTGGATGCATTAAAATGGACGAGATTTTTGGCGCCCCAGTTAAATATTAAATTAAGATCCTGCGAAAGAGATATCTGCATCGCTCTGTGTTTGTTTTCCAAGTCAGGTTTAGTGATGGGTTTAGGAACCTGAAAACTGGAGTGAAGGGTACTATCGTCGGCGAAACTATGAATGGAATTAGTTGTGGACGAGAGAAGGTCGTTGATGTGAAGAAGAAACAATGTTGGTGCCAGAACTGAGCCCTGAGGGACTCCTGCATTTACTTGGTGAAAGCTTGAAGAATGGCCGTCCACAATAACTGATATACGTCGTTCAGATAGATAACTAGAGAGCCAAGTACAGAGTTTAGTTGAAAGACCATACGAGGGAAGTTTATTAAAAAGTGCGGCATGCCAGACCTGGTCAAAAGCTTTGGATATATCAAGAGCAACGATCTGTAGATAGAGTCGTATGTTATGCATATTACAATAAAGGGTTTATCATACATTTAGGAATTGTGTCCTTAAAAGTGCTATATTTCCTTTTTACCTTTAGATGAAGAATTTAAAAATTTATGTGCGTATATTTTTTGTAATATTTTTTTAAATGACTTACACCAAAAAATATGTAGATTTTAAATATAAGTGTTTTAGTCTCTTTTTTTTACAAAATATACATTTACCGTTTCTAAGAAAAGTAAAATAATTAGAAAAAATTACATAATCCAACAAAATATGTGCGTGTTCTTATATCTTTGGCTAAAAAGAATTTAGTAATTAAATATTAAACTTTGGATTTTCCTTCTTTTCTTTTCTGCTCAAAACTATAAATAAAATATTAAGGCTAAGGGTAAAGTGGCCTTTAGCTGATATTTTAATGTAATCCTAAAAGGGTTTCTAAGAAAAAAATCTTTGTGTTTTCAATCTTAAGATACCTTAGAGTTAGGAATCCCAAAGTGACCGTTACTTGAGTCAGTCATTAAAAAAAATAACTTTGGATATCTGGTTTTCTTATTATTTTTCGATGTTTCTTTTCATGTAATATAATTAATGATATAAATCAATATTTTCTTTTGAGGCTTTTGCCAAGGTATTATTGGATTATTGGTAAAAATCATAGAGGTATTTTTGGGTAAATCTTGGAGCTGTTTTTGTTAAAAAGGCCAACATTTTGATTTCTTTGTATTACTTTTTTAGTTAAATAAAACAAAAAATTAAACTTTTTAATTATTAATTTCTAAACTATTTTTTTATTTAAACAGTGTATTTAAAAATAAATAAGCAATAGTTATATGATATTAGGTATGCATAAAATAATGTTCGTAAATAAAATCTTTAAAAAAGTATGCAAATTTCAAGACGATTTATGATATATTTTAGATTTATTAAGATTTTATATACTTGATCATGCGATTATGGCATTTGCTTAACAACAAGAAAATGTAGATGTCTTAAGAAAAAATGTGGTCTAGACTAACTTCGGTTAAAAGCTAATACAAAAATTACTAGAGCCATATAATCGGTGAAAATTACCAAGAATAGCGTAAAGCCAGATAATTTCCATACCTTTAAGAATCTTTTAACTTTGCTTTTTATAACAAAATAAATTTTATTAAAAATCGTCTTTAAAGAAAGTATAGCTTGAAGCTACCTTTTTCTGCTTTGCTAAAATGTATTTTCCAGTATTTTTATTTAAGTTTAAATTATCCCAGTGCTTATTTTGCTGCTACAGAAGAAATTAAAAGTATATTTTACACTTTTTGACTAAAGTGACTGTTTAATTTGATTAAAGGGTTTACTTGTAGTCAGAATGAAAAAAATATATTTTTTTAACATATTCCTAAAGTATAATATCATAGAAATATTCTTTGCAAATTTGAAGTAAATCCGACAATTACTTTTCGAATTATTCGACAGTTTAGAAAGGTCTCGGAGGCTCTGGAGATACTTTACGTAAATTAAGTTTAAAACTTTTAATGTTTTAAACTATGTTTTTGGAACTGGTGAACACTGTAGCTCAAAAATCGCTTTGTAGATTTCACTGAAATTTATACATCTTTTTGAAAACATAAAAACTAGTAGCTGATCAAGAGATTTTATTTTTTTATATCTGATTTAAATAAACAATTGAATGTTTTTTTTTGAAAAAAATAATTCTAAGGCCTCCATTGACTTAATTTATAAAACAAAAATTAAAGGAAAAATAAGTCCTATGGAAAAAAGTTAAAAAAAATTCTAGACAATAAAAATATCTACAACTTTTGTATTCACGCTTTTTTATATAACCCAAAAATTTATGTGAAAAATTCAAATAACCATTTTTTTGTATTCTTTATTGTTATCTTTTACGAAAAATTAATTATTTTTACAAAATTTGCTAAAGATGTACCTTTGCATGTCCCAAATTCACTGTATTCTTTTTTTTTTGTTTAAAATATTTATTATTCCACATTATTTTGACTTAATATCGAAAAACTACCCTTATGTTCAATTGAAAATTTACGTGTCAAAATATCGACATTTCGTTGGTGGTCTTTTTGTTCTTTAAAATCTTAAATTTCTAATAGAGGAAGAAAGTATACATTATATTGGTATGCAAAAAAACTAGGATATGATTTTTTAAAATCATTATTAAACCAGGTTCAAAAATTTTAGAAATAAAAAAATATATAGTAGGATTAAACCCACTAAAGAATGTAGAAAAACTAACAAAAATAAAAGGAAGAATAAAAACAGGAGATCTGAGGTTGGGAAGTGGAAGGGGTGGGTTTTAAGGGTAAAAACGGGTTCTTTCGATTTCCGGCAGAAGTATTAGTCCTATGAAAATTGATTTTCTAATAAAATTTACCGTGGTAATGTATATTTTTTACACCATCAGAGACTAGAGCTTTTAACAAACAAAAAGCTAACCGACTATTTTGACACGTCAAATTTCAATTAAAAATAAGGGTACTTTTTTAATATTAAGTGAAATTAATGTGTAAAAATAATTATTTTAAATCAAAAAAAAATCACCATTTTTTTTAGTAAATAACAAAAATATAAAAAAAAACAAAAACTTGGTTATTTGAATATTTCACATAAATTTTGTGGTTATGTAAAGAAAGTGTAAATACAAAAGATTTTTTTATTGCCTAAAACTTTGCCACTATATAGGGCAAGTTTTTAATTCCATCGATAAAAAGTACGCTGAATTTATGCGCTGAATGTCAAATGACGTCACAGCATGTTTCGATGGATCCGATGGAACGAAATGTTTAAAAACGGTTTGCTGTTTGTTCTTCAACTGTCAATACCCAGCTGATTGTTTTTCGAAATAATTTTTATATTTTGCCTCAAATGTCTTTTCTTTTAATTGTTAATTGCTATAAAATATGTTTAATATTTCCCTATACCATAATGATGAGTATTTTAATGTCCTCGTTGACCAGGAAACCTATGATGAACTAATTAATGGTAGGTACCTGTAGGTTCTAACATAATTTTTTATTACTTAATATGTAATTTTTCGAACTAGATAAAAGAAATAGGTCCTTAAATAACATCTTTAAGTAATCATGAGCTGCTATATAGGCTGTGCTATAAATTGCTAGTTTCTAGATAAACACAAATTCACAACATGTACTATATATTATTTATAGGCACTGTTAATGCTATTAAGGACCAATGTTTTGTTATATTTTAGATCCAAACAAGCTCTCAAATTATTCAGAAAAAGCTTATAGGCTGCTCCATCCAGAGTTGTCTGAAAATTTGACAGTATCAGCATTACCACATAGCAGTCAGTCATGCAGTGGAATCGAAAAAAATGGACAGGCCAGCAGGTCTCAGCAAAACATTAGCATTAGATATTCAACAATCTTCAAGTTCTTCACAACAACTTGACTTTAAATGGACACAAAAACTTACCCGATTGTTGATTGACACCCGACTTGCAAAAGAAAGTGATTTTAATAGGCCAATTTGCAAAAAAAGAAACTCTGGCAACAGATTGCGAATGAAATAATAAGTTTGACTGGTACTGCTGTCACTGGCGAGATGTGTGATGTAAAGTTTCGAAATCTCTTAAGCACATATAAAGCAAATAAGAAAAAATCCCAACAGAGTGGGGAGTCCAGTGTAACATGGGAATTTTATGCCATTTTTGATGATATTTTGGGGTGCAAAGCTTCAATTCTCCCTGATAAGGAAGTATTGGGTGATGTGGACTCAATGTCCAAAGAAAATTATAATACAGATGATGAACCAGAATTATCTGAATTAAATAATAAAAATGAAAATCCTAAAGAAAATCTAAAATCTGGGAAGAAACGAAAGTCTATTGGGGTAGGCCAATATTTATATGAAAAGCAGCAAGAAGATAAAGAAAGAAGATTAAAAAAGAAAGACTTGAGGAGGAGAGATGGAAAGAAAAAAAGGCTTTGAAAGAAAGGGAAATTCTGGCTGTAGAAAAATTAGCTGATGCTCTAGTAAAATCAAGAGACACAGGCAGATAAATATATCGTATTGTATTTTTAGTTTATTATACAGTATGTCCATGGATAGACTTAACAATAGGACAAGTGAACGAAAAGTTTACATGTTCTAGAAAGTCCTGTATGGTAACTGCGTTTACTACCAAAAAAAACAGAATTTGTTTTGTTTTGTACAGGGGCTTCAGAAACTACAAAAATGTGAAAATGGCCCAAACAAAACTGCCTTTATTTTTAGTAATTCAGCAAAATGTCAAATAAAAAAGGTCCTTAGAATTAAGGGATCAAATGTATAAAATTTCTCATAAAATAAACATTTTTTTTTATTCATGTTTCACAGCTGTTTTACATAATTTACCTGGTTTTAAATTTTTGTATTTAAATATATTTGACAGACTTTGACATTAATTATCTCGATTATTAGGACTAGGTAAATTATGTAAAAAAGGGGTAAAATATCATTAAAAAAATGATGCCCAAAAATAAATTATTTATTTTATATAAAATTTCAGATATTTCATCCTCATTCAATCCCAAAAACCATTTTTATTTGACATTTTCCTGATTTATTAAAAACAAAGGCAGTTTTGTCTTGGTCCATTTTTACATTTTTGGAGCCCATGTACAAAGCAAAACTAATTTTTCTTAATCTTGTTTTTTTTTAAGCAAAAGCAGTTCTCATACACAACTTTCTTGAATATTTAAATTTTTGGTCCTATTGTAATCTCCATTCGTGGACATACTGTATATACAGAGATTTGTTCCTACATTTGAATTAGTTATGTTTTTTGTTATTGTTAAAGTATTTCTTTAAATAGGATGTAAAGTATTTATTTTGTATCAATGTGATGTTATACTAGGCTTGTTTAAACAAAGAGCAATTTCAGACAAATTTTGTGTCGTAAGAAAATAATTATGTTCTACCATTCTTATATTAATACAATGGAGAGAGAGAAAAAAGATAAACATGCTTGTAAAACAGACCATTAGCATTTTTATTCCAGTTGGATGTGTTACTTGCTATTTTAAAAGTTTAATAACTTTATATAAGTTCCCCAACTGTCTGTAAAGTTAGAGTTACAAATTTGTTATTTTTTATATTTTTACTTTTTTTGTAATAACATTTTTCTAATAATTTAATTAATAAAATGTTATAAAGTTGACTAGTTAATTTTTATTACTTGGTTATAGAATTTTTATACCTAACAAGAAACAAATACACTAGGTATGTATTTAGTTTAAGGTTAATAAAGTAAAACAAAAATTTTTAAATACATTTACATTTCTACAGTGTTATATTGTTGAGGGTTCATTGGTCCGGAATAAAACAACTGTTTCTGGTGAGGTTCAGAGAAAAAGTGGCCGGTTTATTATAAAATGTCATTAATTACAATTCGGATTTTTGCTAGTTACAATTATTGAATCTTAAGGGTACGCACACAATGTTACATTAAAGTATCCTGACATCTCCCTTTTTTAAAAAATTTAAAACTTTGTTCTTACTATTTATACAATAAAAAATGATGAAATTTAAAACTTATTTACTACCATCTTTGCCACTATAGCCTAGTCTACTAAATTACTAATATCACAGTTTGTATATCACATGAGACTATAATTTACACTTAAAAACTAACTAAATTTATGAGCTGCAGTGTATAACCCTTTTACTTACAAGGTATACAATTTTATGTAAAATGTACAGCTGTGTGCATAAAAAAGTGGTACAGAAATTATTGGTTATACATTATAATCAGGTTTACACCATACAAACCTTGTACGACTTTTTATGCACACAACTGTACATGTTATGACAATACAGTTATTTTGAAAGTTATTAACTTATTACAATAAAGTTTTTATAAAGTAAAATCTTGTTTTATTTTTATATTTTGAACACAGTAAAATAATATTGTTATTATCTAATTTAGCTTTAAATCTGATAAGGCATACGTGGTAATTTAAGATAAACTGTAAGTTTAGTATGAGGAAAATAATTTTAAGAAAATATTTTATGTAAAGTATTCCAATTTAAAATTATAAAAAGTTAACATAGAAAGTTCTTCTTTGTGTAAGGCAAAGATTCAAATATCTGACTTTTCAGATTTGCTTAAAGCATATTCAAAATCTGAATATATTTTTTGGCTTTTTACTTAAACGGCCTGAACTAGTAATAATGTTACTATTACTAGTTTTCCCCCTTTTCCAGAAATTTAAAAGCTGGTTTCAAGGTGAAGGTTTGTCAAAATTATTTACATTTTCCCCTTTAACACAGAATTGCTTTCTTCAAGTGACAGCAATAGTAATAGCGACAGTGAGAGTGATTCAGATGATTCTATCATCGACAAAATCGTATTAGGCAAAATAACATTGTAAATAATAAAAATGAAATGTTCCCTAATAATTCCTATTTATTAGGAGATAGTGCATATCCCTTAGACACATTTATAATGGTACCTATTTTCAGATTGAACAGAATTATCAGCCTGATAACTTGGAGAATATTAATTCTTTGAATAATAATGCAGCAATTGAACAAAACATAATGCAAAAATGTATTTTAAAAATCATTTTTATGAAAAGAATTGCAAGGACTTGAAAAATAATAAAATTTAAAACATTTGAAACACTTAACTTAATTTAGTTGATGATTCCAGGAAGTCTGCATCCTACCAAAACTGGAACCTGAGGTCTACTGCCTCTGTTGGTCTGCTGTTGTGGCTCTGTACCATATGGCTGTTGAACCTGGTCCTTGGCTGATGGTGGTATAGTCTGGATACAGCATGGACATCATGGAACAAGTTTTTCTTCCTCGATTGGAAATGTGTTTTTTTCTTAAGCCTTTATCACCGATCAAAGTCAATGACACTGGGTAGATTTCTCCATTTTACTCCTTTTAGTGGCCTTTAAATAATTTGCAAATTTTGCTTCCAAAAATCCAATTCCAACTAACATTGCTGGAAAAGCACATGGGCTATGGGCATACTCCCTTACTGGTTTGGAACATAAAAGTCACACATGCTAGAGTTGAGGTTATGTCAAAAATTATCCCAAAAATCTTTCAAAATTCACAGTAATCCTCATCAACATTCATGAATTCAACATAAAACTCTATTTCACACTTGAGTTAATAATATTTGCCAACATTTTCTTAAGAAAATAAAAATTTTGGGTAGGGCTTACTTTTAATCATCAAGTATCCTAACATACAGTGCTACTGAAAACTTTGCATTATGTTTTGTCTTATTTCAATTGCTGCATTATTATTTATACCATCAATATTCTCCAAGTTATCATCAGCCTGATTCTCGGCCTGATCATTCTCTTCAATCTGAAAATCTTCCATGATTTCATCTGTATTACTATCTATTATAATGTTATGTAAAATGCAGGCCGTGAATATTATAAATTTAGAATAGGATAAATTCAAAACATGAAGATATTTTAGTCTTCGAAATATCCCTTTTAATCTCCCAAATGCTTGTTCCAGCCACTAAAAACATCAATAAATTTCTGTTGTGAATCACAAATACATTGGATTTGTATTGAATGGAAACCTTTTCTATTGTAATAGGAGTTATCTGCTAGTGGTCCTGGAATCTGAATTTGTGATCCATCATTACACCCAAATACATTTGGAAAAGATCTTGCCCCCTTAAATTATTGAACTTCTGTATATTCCTTATAGCTTCATTTCCAGTTGGCCATACTATATAGTTTTTAACCTTAGATGAGATTTGTTTACACATCTTTATAAATATATGGTGTGCATGACCTTTAGCAACAGAAAACCTATCACCAGCACTCCTAAAGCTTTCCTGATTAGCTAATAACCAAAGTGTGAGCAACATGGCATGTAGTACTGGAACCTTTCTTCCTGGGGATGGTACCAACACATCATTTAAATGGTTTTCTAACAAAAATTTCTAAAACAAAAAAATAAAAAAGGTAGTGCATATACCTATACCTCCCAAAATTATGTTGATAATTAAAATTTATTATCTTTTAACCACATTTCCTACCTCTATATCACTTTTCTTTAGCCTGAAATGACTTTTAAAATCGTCTAAACTGTAGTTTAAGGCAATTTGCAGAAAATTTTTAGTTTTTATGTGCCTTTTTCTTTTGCCTAATACAATATTCTCAATGATAGAATCATCTGAATCACTCTCACTGTCGCTATTACTACTGCTGTCGCTTGAAGAAAGCATTTTTTTGTTGTAATTACAAGAAAAGCCTCCATTTTTGAACAAAAACGAAATTTGATTGTTTTTTAACAACAATGCACACGAGAGAACACGAGGACCACGAGGTTATACAAGAAACTTAACCTTACTTTTTGTACAGCGGCTAAATGTCAATCGGTTCCATCGGTCTTAAAGTTCGATGGATCCGATGAGCAATTGAATGAAAGTGCGCATTTTACAAAAACGCTTTGATGGAATCCATTGGATTTTCCATCGGTTGTTTAAAAACGGTTTGATGAATTTCCGCTTAATGCGCTGTATCCATCGACAATTTATTTTTTAAATGCAAATCAGAAAAAAGAGTGTTGGTAATGTTTTTATTTTATGTTTAAGGTTTTGTTTTAATTATCCCCCATTCCACCACATCAGGATCGATTTAACGCACTCTATCGGCCCACTACCGGTCCAAAATAGTAGTTACAAAAGAGTAAAGAACTTAACAAGGATTCCTCGATCCCATTTAAGCCCATATTTGGCAATTTTTAATGTTAATTCGGTGTTTTTTGAGAAAATCGCTTTGCATACTGCTTACCTACAGTTTGTGATTCATATTGATTGCACGTAAAGTATTGTTTTGTATTTTTTGTTTTATTTTTAGCTTTTCCGTAATTGGAACTTTTATATCAGATAAACTAGTTTATTATTTTATATTAGGTAGTTAGATTAGGTGTTTGTTAGGTTAGTAATGTAGGGGTAACTTACATATTTATAGAGGTACCTAGGTCATATTGACCATTAGTTTTTTTTTGAACGAAGTTTACCTCAAAATTATTCTTAAACGATAAATACTATTTTTTTATATTGCAATTTTACTTTATACCTATTGCCCAAGCAAAAATTGTTAAAAAAAAGATTCATATTTGGCAAATTGATGACACACATAAACATAACCTCAACCTTTCAAATTTTGTGCATAACTTATAAATGCAAACATAAAGAATTAAGCTTGAGTACTCCTAGTAAATTTGTCATATGGATGGTAGAAGTTTTATTGTATTTTTGGTTTTATTTTGATTATTTGCATTAAGTGTTTATTGGCTTATGAATGAACGCGTAAGTTATAGACCTATAGAGGTAGGTCATTGACCATTAGTTTTTTTAACGGAAATTACCTTTAAATTATTGTTAAAAGATAAATACTATTTTTAAAATGTTTTATCAAGCGATTTTACTTTTTATTGCCCAAGCAAAAAATATTTCTTTATTCTGGTTAGGCAAAGCGGTGACACACTCACATTGGTATTTACCAAAGGTCTAAACTACTAATATACATGGCCAGAGTAGCCTTTATGTGAGCTGTACAATTTTGGACCGATTTACCGGTAGAACGCTTTTAATTGACTTAGCTAATAATTTTCATTACCTACTGCCTACATCCAGGTGCGCATTCAGAATCGATGCCTGGTAAAGGCCTGGTAAAAACTAAACTAAACATAAAGAATAAAATCGTTTGCCAAGGTCACAAAGTGGGTAAAGTTTACCCCAAGATTGTCGAATCTGAATGCGCTCCAGGTGATTGTGGACTTGTATAAATGAGGCTGAAACTAGCGGCCAGCGGCCGCGGCACATCGACGAGCTTAATGCCACGACTATACACTAAAACACCATTAGTTTACAAATATTTTATTGCTTGTAAAATTGTTACTAATTATTATTTTTGTTTAATTTTTGGCCTGGGAGATCTTAGTGATGCTCTGAACTTAAAAATGTCGTCAAAATAATTTGTATGTCAAAAGGTTACGCCATGCGGCCAGATCTAAACAATTTTTAAACAAATTGTTTATATTTGGCCGCTGGCGGAACTTTGACACACAAATTAGTTTGACGACAGTATTGGGTTCAGGGCATCACTGGGACATTCCAATCCAAAAATTAAACAAAAATAATAATTAATAACAATTTTATAACAAATTGTTTAACAATTGTTTATATCTGGCCGCTGGCGGAACCTTTGACACACAAATTATTTTGACCACAGTTTTGGGTTCAGGGCATCACTGGGACCTTCCAATCCAAAAATTAAACAAAAATAATAATTAATAACAATTTCATAACAAATTGTTTAAAAATTGTTTATATCTGGCCGCTGTCGGAACCTTTGACACACAAATTATTTTGACGACAGTTTTGGTGTCAAGACATCACTGAAACATTCCAATCCAAAAATTAAACAAAAATAATAATTAAAAAATTGTTTATATCTGGCCGCTGGCGGAACCTTTGACACACAAATTATTTTGACGACAGTTTTGGATTCAGGGCATCACTGGAACATTTCAGTCCAAAAATTAAACAAAAATATTAGTTAGTAACAATTTTATAACAAATTGTTTAAAAAATGTTTATATCTGGCCACTGGCGGAACCTTTGACACACAAATTATTTTGACAACTGTTTTGGGTTCAGGGCATCACTGGGACATTTTAATTTAAAAAATAAACAAAAAAATATTTAATTACAATTTTATAACAAATTGTTTAAAAATTGTTTATATATGGCCGCTGGCGGAACCTTTTACACACAAATTATTTTGACGACAGTTTTGGGTTCAGGGCATTACTAGGACCTTTAAACAAAAAATTAAACAAAAATAATGATTAATAACAATTTTAAACAAATTGTTTAAAAATTGTTTATATCTGGCCGCTGGCGGAACCTTTGAACCACAAATTATTTTGATGACAGTTTTGGGTTCAGGGCATCACTGAGACCTTCCAATTCAAAAATTAAACAAAAATAATAATTAATAACAATTTTATAACAATTTCTTTAAAAATTGTTTATATCTGGCCGCTGGCGTAACCTTTTACACACAAATTATTTTGACGACAGTTTTGGGTTCAGGGCATTACTAGGACCTTTCAACCAAATTATACAAAAATAATAATTAATAACAATTTTAAACAAATTGTTTAAAAATTGTTTATATCTGGCCGCTGGCGGAACCTTTGAACCACAAATTATTTTGATGACAGTTTTGGGTTCAGGGCATCACTGAGACCTTCCAGTTCAAAAATTAAACAAAAATAATAATTAATAACAATTTTATAACAATTTCTTTAAAAATTGTTTATATCTGGCCGCTGGCGTAACCTTTTACACACAAATTATTTTGACCACAGTTTTGAGTTCAGGGCATCACTGAGACCTTCCAATCCAAAAATTAAATAAAAATAATAATTAATAACAATTTTATAACAAATTGTTTAATTAAGAATTGTTTATATCTGGCCGCTGGCGGAACCTTTGGCACACAAATTATTTTGACAACAGTTTTGGGTTTAGGGCATTAATGGGACTTTCCAGTCCAAAAATTAATTAAAAATAATAACTAATAACAATTTTATAAAAAATTGTTTAAAAATTGTTTATATCTGGCCGCTGGCGTAACCTTTTGACACAAATTATTTTGACGACATTTTTAGGTTTAGAGCATTACTAAGATCTCCCAGGCCAAAAATTAAACAAAAATAATAAATAGTAACAATTTTACAAGCAATAAAATATTTGTAAACTAATGGTATTTTAGTGTATAGTCGTGGCATTAAACTCGTCGATGTGCCGCGGCCGCTGGCCGCTAGTTTCAGCCTCATCTTGTATAACATGCCCTATTTTTCTTGTAGAGGAAGGTATTACGGATGAAAGTTTCTTTTTGTTAGATGATGAAACCATTAGCAACATTTTTAAGAAAGCTGGACCCAGATTAATATTCAAGAAAAAATATTCAGATCTACGCAGTAGTAAATAGGCTACTTCCACTTCAATTGTAAGTACATTTAGGTTACGTTGACGTGTTTTCGAGTTTTACATTTATAAGAGAAAATGGCAGATACCTAATACTGGAGAGAATATTTTAATTGTACAGGCCAGTCCAGGCTGTTAAAAATTTACTTTTACAAACAATATGTAAAGATAACATTAAATGAGAACAATGTTAAAAATACTAAAATTACAGTGTACTCTAAGAAAAGGGTTTATATTAGATATTTGATTCAATTTTATTTTTATAATACTGTGGAAAATGTGTACTTTTTTATATTATTCTTTTTATTTAAAAAGTGATATTTTTGCACTACTACATACCTACTAACTGCAAATATTTAAAAAATTGATACATTTTTAAAGCAATCATTAATAAAATGTGCTTGTAACAGCCTTCTATATACAATATCCAGGTTTTGTTTATTTTTTGACATTAGAAACTAAATCCTCGGCATCTACAGATACCATATCAAAGTCTTCTGGTGCATATACCTATATTCCCGATGATGATATCATCAATGCTTTTACCTTTCAGAAGGTGGAAGAAGCTACTGACCCACTAGAAACTGATAAGTTTTAAACACCAGGAACATCATTTAAAAGACCATTACAGGGGAATACAAATACAACTAACAAAAGGTTTAGACAGTCTGTTTTTGCTGAGGTAAATTAATTATAATAAATGGTTTAAATGTATAAAGAATGGAGTCTGCAGTTAAAAAAAACCCATACCGGGTGCCCACTAGATTATTATCAAGCCTGTTATTTTTTTGAGAAGTGTTAAACGATTTTGAAATTTTGGTCAATTGTATAGTTGGATAGGATGTATATTTCTGATGTTTCAAATTTTATGTAGCACTTTCGGCTTAACAGGAAGTGCTCTCGACTTTGCTATTTTAAATGAAACACCCTATATATTTTCTAAAAATCAATTCTACAGGCTATTCCAAGGAAATACATGTACCACATGATATACCTACGTTAATTAATTTTTGAGAAAATAGCGTTCGAAAATATCATGTTAACTGCCATTTTAATCGATTTGCTAAAAAACAAATGATGGTAGAAAAGAGCTAAGGCGATTTTTTACACACACACACACTACCTAAAGTCTTACATTTAAATTTAACACTTATTTCCCAATCTTTTTTCTTAATTATATTATATCTATAAACTTAGCAGTGTTTAAGTTATTAATAGTAAAATGTTAAAAAATACATTTTCTTTGCTATTTTTAAGGCAGCCTAGCGTTTTATTATTAATATCTTTAAAACTATTACGTTTAAAGATAGGATATAATTAACAAAAAAGATTGAGAAATAGGTATTAAGTAAATTTAAGGCCTAAGGTAGTGGTTTCTATTTGAATTATTGAAGTTCTTTACTGCTGAAATTAAATTTCTGTGGCATTTCCGGTAAAACCGAAAATTGTATTTTTACGATGATAGGATATAAGGTTCCTTTAATTTGAGTAAAAAATCGCATGAGCACTTTTCAAACGTCATTTGATTTAATGTTTGGTGACCCTAGTATGACACCAAATGGTTGCAATGTTGATTCATACTCCCTCAGGGAGTCCTTTCTGGATTGTATTTTAGCTTCTAATTCGTCATATGTCTGAAATAAATCAATCTATTTAAATACTTACAAAGGTAATAAAGCTGAATTATAAGCAGAAAGTAAAATAACAGAATGACATGCAGATCACAGAAAATATCTAAAAGATGTATTAAGAGATTATTTTTTCAGGTCATTGGATAGATTCTAAAATTAAAATAATTATTTAATATATGCCGAGTGGTAAAATTTAAGTTTATGTATAGCGGTCTTATTTCATGACTTTTCTTTTGTGATAATATCTGAATAAATAAAATGCCATTCTAGCAAATTAATGTTATTAAGTGTCTGTAAAATACTTAAAACTTCTAAACTTTATTTTCAGTATATTTCAGAATAAAGTATCAGGCATATAAATAAGTAATTATAAAGTGCAAGTCTCCTTAAACAGTATATGTCTTAGTTTCTGCAATTTTTATGAAATAATTCAACATTGTAGCATCTCATACAGAGCTTAAAAAGTGCGGCAGCCAAATGGTACTTCTTAATATATTTTATATGTCGTGTATCCAAATTTGACAATTTACAATAAATTGTAAAATAACCTGCATATTTAAATTTAAATTTCTTATTTAACCGTAGAAACTAACTAGCTAGTTACTTTTTACTAAAAGCTTATATTTTAATAGCATAAATAAAAAAAGTGGTCTCAGCAGTGTTTGGCACATATGAAAAAAAAATTCATTTTCGAAAAAAACACTCATGACAACAAATTTTGCTTGTAAAAAAATGATAAATAAAGAAAAAAATTTGATTTTATATACTGTTTTCGCAAAAACTATCTATATGTTTAATTTTTAAGCAAAATTTTTTAGCCCTAAATGATCATATTTTAAAAACTAGTAAAGATAGATATATTAAATGTATTGTAATTTTTAATGGTTGCATAATATACAGGTTGTCTCATTTAAAAAAGTATGTTTTGTCAATATAAAGTTGTTTTTGGATCATTTTTTTTAAGTTAACAAATAGAAAAGTTATAAGACATTTAAAATGCGGACAAGTTAGATTGGACGCACTCTACAAATGATTGACTTTAAATGGATCTCTTATTTAAGTTAGTTTAGCTTTACATAGTTTTTACAAAAAAATAGTCGTTTTTGTTGTACTTTTTTATATTTTCGAATAAAACATGTACACATTATGTATGTATTTTTCTTTTAGGTATCCACAGTAAAGTACCTGCAATCAGTGTCACACAGAAAGTCTGTAGAATCTTTTAAAATGTTTTTATGTCGTTCTTTTTCAAATTGTTTTTACATTAGTAGCCTTTAAAATTAAGTACTTTATTTAAATTGTGTTTATCTATTTATTCATGTCAGTTATGAAATACTTATTAAGTTTTTCATTTTGCATAACGATATTTCTTTAAATTTGGGTAAATCAGCTTATTAAAAACGAAAAAAATAATGTAAGGTAATTATTCTGCAGACTTTTTGATACACACTGTCTAACCTAAATGCTGATTGGAATTAATTCGATATTCACATTTATTGGGACCTTGCAAAGGATAAGATAATAGGCTGAAATCAAATTACTGCAAAGTTGTAATTTTTAGGAGTTTTATAAAATAGATATCTGTAATTTTACCTACATTTGTTGTAAGTTGTGTAGTTTGTTACAATCATGTACCGCTGAATATAAACGAGTTACTTTTCATTAAATAAAATTTTGTGTCCATCTATCTTTTCCCCATTGATAAAATTTGTACCTCGTATTAAAGTTTAAACTAATGTAAAGTTGAGGTAAAATGCATTTATTTGACAGATTCACATCAAATAAGAAGAACGTAATATTAAGTATATAAAAACAAAAAGCAAAAATTAAAAAATATATTTTTTACGAATGTTTGGAAACTATGCAATTTAAATTTAAGAACTGTAACTTTTATTGCTTTCAAAATCCCAATAATGTGCAGTGTTTTATTTTTGTGGTAAGATGGCAAAACCCGATATGTCACGTTTGGTAAAATGTTAAAAAGAGATCTTTTAAACTCTGATATGTCCTGAAAAATCACAATTTCAGTACAATATTATTTTGCATAGATACTGTACTAAAATTGTGATTTTTTAGGACACATCAAAGTTAAAAGATCTCTCCTCAACATTTTACTAAAAGTGACTATATCGGGTTTTGCCATCTTACCACAAATTTAATTCCGAATTTTCAAAAAACAAAAAAATGGTGAATGCACACTAATGAAAGTCCTTTAATTACCCCTGTAAATCGGTAATGCTAGTTTAATTAAAGCCTAGTAGAGTGTTTATTAAACTTGTTTAATTAGTATTATTAAGCTAGTTTCCAATTTGTATTATTTTTTAATTATCGCAACTCTACTCTTTAATTAAAATCTATATATAATTAATTCGGAATTTAATAATGTTTATTACTCGGGTTTAGTTGTCTTGTGTAATGTACTTTAATTAAAACTATTAAACATAATTTAATTATATTTAATTAAACTTCTTTAAATATTATTATTAAACAAAAGCTATAAATGGACTTTAATTACCATACTAAATGACTTTAGTTATCCCCTATTTAACTAAGAAAATTTAATAGGGATTTTTAAAATTTTAATTATGATCATTAAACGGTTTTCTCAGTGTACCTATATAGATATTTATTTTTAAGAAATTAATCGTTTTTTTTTCATTTTTTTATGAAGATAGCAGGTTTAAAGATTTTTTGTATTTCTCCAAGTAGTAAATCTACGTAAAAGTTTTTGGTCGTTTTATGTTTTTGAATATATTTTGCTGTTTGGCCGTGTCTCGGTTGTAAGCAATACATATATAAATATATATATATATATATATATATATATATATATATATATATATATATATATATATATATTATATATATAAATATATATATATATATATATATATATATATATATATATATATATATATATATATATATATATATATATATATATATATATATATATATATATATATATATATATATATACTTTAATAAAATATTTAGGTTTATTTGCCAAAAATTGAAATAAAATACATTTTTACATAAATTTGTGCATAAATAACATAAGTAATGTAAATATTGGTTAAAAAACTACCTACAATTACAATGTATGTTAAAGGGGAAAAATATGATTTATAATTTGCATTTAATCTTTGTTACTAAAAAGTTCGGCTTAACGAGTTTAAATTCAACACATTTAAAAATACGTATTGTATAGGAGTCTCATGTATTTGTAATTTTTCAATACAAGGTCGGGGTCAGAATATTTTGCAATCCAACTTTCTTTTTCAGCTCCCCGGTCAACATCGTTCGGTTCAGTAATGAGCCCTTCAGTCTCTTTTGTTGAAATTGTGGAAACGAAACTTTTAAAGTTTCATTTCGATTGCTAATCACCAAGTCCTCTAAGTGATTGTTGAGCTAGAGCTACTAGTATGTCAGTCATGATATTTACCTTTAAGTTTTATGTAAAATGTACCTTTTTTTTATTCACTTACTATACGACATTTTATTTGAATATGCAAACAAATTTTGTATGACAAAAAAAAATTAAGGCTATTTTATAATAGTTTTATAATTATCGTTGTGTTTACATTTTAATGTTAAAAAGTTCCTTATGCAACATCTCGGTCTTTTAACTGTTTTTTTTGTAAAACTGTAAAACAATAATTTTATAATACCTCTCTTTAATACCAATTTGCTGCAGAAAGTAATTTACTTTTATTAATAACAATTTTATTATTAGGTAATATGCTGATAACTAAATAGTGTTATAATTGCTTTTATATAAATAAATTTTTTCAAAAAAATCACCTTTATAAAATGCCTTTAGAGCAAAAAGATTTCACAGCAAATATGCTTTATTTAAAGTAAGTATTTAATAAACGTTTATAAAATAGCTTTAAAACTCATTCTAAATTTATTTTTATAATTTTGTTTTAAGAATGTTGTCAAAACAATTTTAGTGAAAAAACAGTTGAGTGCAACTAATTTATCGCGAAATACTACTTAATAAAACATAAAAGTCATTAAGGGTTTTTGTCACCTTTGAAGTCCCTCAGGGTTCTCATATAAGACCTTTTCTTGGCAATCTTTTCTCCAAATTATGATCTGACTTTGATGTAATAAAAAATATCATACAAAACAATAAACCTGTCTATATCGCAACTTGATCTAATAAAAATATGAAACATTTATGACATTTAAACAATCAAGAAGCCATAATGGCTTTAATTGATGAATCTCTTGACCTGACTCCACAAACAATAGAATAATTAAAAATCACCGTAATGGGTCTTCCCGAATTTATTGTTAGTGATAATGGCCCGCCTTTCAATTTTAATAATTTTTTAAAAATTTTGTTAATAAACGAAACTTCTGAAAAAATTTAAATTCTCCGCCATATGATCCACAGTCTAATTCATAGTCCATAAAATATACGAAAAAATTAAACAAAATTTCAAATGGTCTAAAATAAAATCTGACATAGAAAATAGCAAATCCTACCAAAGGGATAAATTAGTTCGAAATAAAAAAATATCACCTAGAGAAATTACCACCACAAGCTCACAACCGCTTAAAACATATTATTAGATATTGTGGGACCACATTTTTTATCAGAAAGTAAAGATAAATATATACTAACTCGACTCGACTATACTAAGACTATTTAACCAAATTTTATAGAGCGTTGCCCTTACCTAACCACGAAGCTGAAACAATAGCTATCAAACTAGTGGAAGAGTTTATTTGTATCTTTGGCACACCAAAAGACATTTTTACTATAATGGTTTAGATTTTACTTCGAATATTTAGAAAACGTATCTATACTTTTTAAAATTAAACATATTAATTGCAGTGCATACCAGCCCCAAACTAACGGTGCTTTCGAAAGAAGCCAGCACACCTTGGCAGATTATGGCTCATTGGGATATATGGATAAGTTTTTCCATGTTTTTAAAAAATAATGCCATACACAGCAGTACTAATTTTCCTTGAAATTTCCTTTTGGACATAAGGCAACCTTAATTTTAAAGAAAAGTCACGAAATTGCAAGCAAAAAACATGATACAATCAAAACATACAAATAAACAACTATGATAAAAAGGTAAAAATGATCAAGTTTACACTCGGAAAAAAGGAAATAATTTTAAACGAACAAGTAGAAAAGGGAAAATCTAAAAATTTTACCCCAAACTATAAAGGTCCATATCAAATCCTTGAAAGGATTTTTCCAATAAATAATCGTGTTTTAATAACAAAACAAATATACTATACTCCCTCAAATCATTTAAAATTAGTAAACTTAGAAATAATTTTAACTAGATTCTTTATTTTGATAATATAGGTATTTATAAAGAAATGCCGCTTAACGTAATTAAATACAAGAAGAGAGAAATCGGTTGAAATCTATTATCAAGAGATAGGAACTGCAAAGTTACAAAAAACAATTGAGATTTGGTTACTACTATAGATCTCAATGTATATGACGCAAAATTACAATTTTTAAATATTACTTCTAACGAAATTTTAAAATTATGCAATAATAATTTATTGATAGATTTTTCTCTGTGTAAAATAGAAATTTAAACTTTAAATCAAATTATTCATCCTATTTTTAAGAAAGAACAAGTTTTTGAAAACTCTTATCGGTTACAGAAATGTTTGTTACAAAAATGTACCCTAACTGTAGAACAAAAAAATGTTTTTGTTTAGTTTTTGGAATACGCCTTTAGCATCTCTGGGAATAAGTGCAAATAAAATATTATTTAAAGTAAAACCAAGAACACGTTCAATTTTAATAAAACCTACAGAAAAAAAGAAGTGTGTAATTTAAAAACACTTTCCCTTTTGTAAGAACTGTTATGTATTCGATAAGTAAAAAAGTGTTGTCGGAAAATTAGGACCATATTATGTATATAAGGGAAATTTTTTATTCACGTCGATGAGAAGCTTAAGGATAAGCATGTTGTTAGTTTAAAAAAGGATCGGAGAACAAAGCAATATTGCAATACCTCAAAATGTTGTATAAGTGTATTTTTTTTATACAAGCACTAGTGTCTCTACTGACACCTCCATCTCATGTTTTTAAATGTGTTAATTATCCGCAGATTATAATTCTTGTTCATAGTCTTTGAACTGTTTTATGTAGACTTTTAATGATTTTCCCTGGCTTTTTGATGTGTGTTGTGTCGTGTGTCTTAAACAAGTTTTAAGCTTCTTTTAGCTTTAGGCTGGGTATCGAAATAACCCTTAAATAAATCTCCAAAAAATTTCCCTTTCTGATATTAAAAATAAAAAACTTTTTGACAATTAATAACATATATAAATTTACCGATAATAATATCAAATGGACAAGACTTATTTTGGTTTAAAAACTATCCCCTTATTAAAAAAAAACATTTAACAATCAAAAAAAAAAAAAAAATGTTAGCTTGGAAACGGTAAGTAAAAAGACTAAATTTTAATATTAAATTTGTTAATAAATTTGCTTAAAACTATGCGTATTTTTATGATATATTGTTTTGCGTCTTAAAAATATCCAAGTGTCATTTATGCTGACAATGCTGCTTACAATTATTTTTTGCTATTTATAAAAATTAGTTTGTTCAATCCGAATAATTGCATTTAAAGCTTTGTTTAATTCATCAATCGACAATGATCCGCTAATTTTGTTATTTTTATGGGATGTAGTATTTTTACATATAGTATTTAATAAGCAAAAACGCGTTTTAATTTTGATAAAGATGAAAATCTCTCTAAAATATTAAAATTGGTGATTGATACAAAAGATATTGGATTTGACTTTTAGTTCTAAGTCTTCTATATAACTAAGATCGATATGATAAGGCCAAAAGGAAGTATCCTTTAATAGCCAGTCTAGTCCAGACCACCATAATTTAGAATTAGCCAATTCATTAGGGTTCATGCCTCGCGATATAATATCGGCGGGGTTATCATTAGATTTGACATGATTCCAACATTCTATATCGGTTAAAGAGATAATTTTGGATACTCTATTTGAAACAAATGTTTTTAAGTTACTAGGTGGTATACGGAGCCATAAAAGGACAATAGTAGAAGCGGTCCAGAAATTAATATTGGATATAGAAATATTCAGAGACACTGGTACCTTTTTAAATAATTGAGCCAACAGAAGAGCTCCGCAGAGTTCTAATTCAGGTAGGGTTATAGGTTTGAGAGGTGCTACTCTAGATTTAGCACATAAAAGTTGAGAAGAATATTTATTATCTAGCTAATTGCGATGCATCACAAAAGCCGTGAAAAGTAACTACAACCTGATTAGTTAGAGAAATGTGATGAGGTACATAAATATTGTTAATTTGTTGATGTTGTTTACAAAATTGACTAAATAAAGTAAATAAATCAGGAGGGACTATTTCATCCCAACCAAGTTTCCGCATTCACAATTCTTGCAAGACTAATTTTGCTCGCATGGTAATATTACCGAGTAGACCCAAAGGATCAAATATCTGTAATACTACGCCTAAAATAAAACGTCTTGTTACTTTTGTTTATCTTTTGACATCCATTTTCGAAGAATGAATACTGATTTTCGCAGAACGGATATTTCATTTTTTATCGAATCGAATCAGATATCGTTGCAGCTCCGAAAATCAAATCATCGACATTAAAATCGCGTAGAATAATGTTACAAACTTCAGGAAACTCGTAAGCTACTTGGTGTAACGAACGAATAGCTAAAAAAGGCACAGAAGCGGTTCCCTAAGCCACGGTATTTAACTGATAAGTTATAAGTTCATCTTCAGGGTTTAAGCGCCAAACAATTCGTTGGAGATTCCCATTGGACTCCTGTACCATAACCATGTGATTCATTATCTCGATATCGCCAGTTATAACGTTGTTATGGGTTCTAAAACGCATTATTATAGATAATAAGTCATTCTGTATTGTAGGTCCGACGTTTAATACATTTTTAAGAAATAAACTGAAAGAACTTTTGGCTAACGCGTCAAAAACTACTCTTACTTTAGTGGTAGACCTATTTTTTTTTATTACACAATGATGAGGTAAATAATAGTTTATTTGATCGGTAAAGTTATTGTCTGTTTCGTTTACTTTGGACCTGTGTTCTAATGAAATATATTCGTTCATAAAATTAAAATATTGACTTTTCAGTTCGGAATTTTTACTTAATCGTTTTTCAATCGCATAAAATAGTTTAATAGCATGCTTTTTCGATTCGCCCAATTCAGTTCAAATTACTTTTAGCTGGTAAACTCACTAAATTTACCATTATTATCACGAATTGTTGTTTGTACAAAATATTCTTCACATTCCTTTTCTTGATGAAATAATTTTTTATAGTTTGACATTCTTCTAATTTCCAAAATTTCCTAAGTTGATATTCGATATTTTCCCTGCTGACATTTAGATTACTAATAGTGTTTTCTTTAATATAACTTAATTGCACAGGACTTAAAATAATACAGCCCAAATGTGTCTTTTGTAAAATAGGCATATTAGTTCCTAACTTAATTTCACCAACACAAAGCAATGAATAGAATATGCCTGCACCAAGTAATAAATCAATTATATTAGATTTCATAAAATCAGTATCAGCTAATTTAATTTTATCAGGAATTATAAAATCGTTTGAGTTTAGGGAGAAATTTGGAAGATTTTCTGTAATATTTTCGATAATTAAAAAAAATAGTTTTGTACTAAATGAATTATAAATCGATTTAGTCGTAATACTTGTAGAATGTTTTTTATTAATTAAACTTTGACTAATACTACTTACTAGTAGATTGACATTGTTAAAACAAAATTTTGGTTTCTTAGCTAAATCATAGGTAAGAGTCCAAAAGTACTCGACACAACAAAGGATTACCTTCCTTATCATAAATATAAATATTTGCAGTGGACAAAAGAATGTGAGAGAAGTTTGATTTATTTGACAAGGCAGTGACAACTTCGTTAGAAGATGGTTTTTGCTTTTGTTCATTATTTTGAACTACATGCTTAGAATCGATAGGTATGTCTTTAAGAGTATTATTTTTGGATTCGTGAAAATTTCGTTCGAAATGCAATAAAGTATGATGGCGGTTCTTACATTTCCTGCAACCATCTGATTTACAATCCTTATATTTGTGATTCGAACGTAAACAATTGGTACATAGGATCATATTTTTACATCGGTTAATTCAGCCTTTATAGACAAATTAAGAAATTGTTGACATAAATTTAACCAATGGGTTCCGTTACACAAGTAGCATTTAACATTTCTTGGTGAAACATGGGAAAGAATACGACCACTCTGTAATTTTGTATTTAAAGGTTTTAGATTAAAATTTAAAGTTTCTAGCATTTGACATTTTTTATTTAAAAAAAACGATTAATTTGGTTTATTTTGGTAACTGTGAACTTTGAATAGAAGTTTTCTATTCTCGACGAGTAGGGTAGTAGTTTTGAACTTAGTAGATAAATGAGAATAGCATCCCAGGACTTTACTGGTTGCCCTAAGAGTTCTAAAGATCGAATATTTTGTTGTTAAATATCTAAAGGATGCCACAAACCATCTTTAGATTCTCCATTTAAAGTTGATATTTCAAAAATTGCCTTTAAATTTATATTTATGATTACACGTTGGTTTTGATATCTTTCGATTAATAAATTTCAAGCAATAAAATAATTTTGTATTGTTTTGAGGGCTTCACCCTTTAAAGAAGACTGTAGGTAATAAAACTTTTGAGTTGGCGTAAGTGTTTGACTGTCATGAATAATTGTTTTAAATGTATTATAAAACGGTGTAAATTTATCAAAACCATCGTCAAACTTAGGTAAAAATTATGGGTGGTAATCGCACGTTATGCGTACCATGTGTTGGTTGTGGCTGGGGGTTTGGAACTTGTGCTAAAGGACTGTTGTCAAGAATTGATCTAGTGCATGTTATAGTCCCACAAAACTTATTTTCAAAATCGGTTTTCTCATCATCAAAATCATGATCAAGATTTAGCAGTAAAATCTGAATCTGGTAATAATCAAATTTGTTTAAAAGGTGTAATTTGCAGTTAGAATTTGGCGAAAGATCGTCAAGAAACTTTAAATCTTGTTAACTGTCCTATACCACTTCCAAGTTTAATATTTAAAGACTTTTCTTCAGCCATGATAAATAAAATATTAATCGGTTTATAAAACGGTTTATACAAATTAAATAAGCAAAGGCAAAACTTGGCAGAAAATAAAACACAGGGAATATTTCTTTATTTTAAGGTAGGTAAATAAATAAACACACTGTATTTAATCGTTTATTTTGACAGACACATTATACATACGTTATACGTACATAAAAAAACTCAGTAGATATCAATACAATAAAGTATATACATTTATAGATATTAAATAACTCACACTTATATTTGTGTATTATTAAAACAGGTATTCCAACAAACACTTTGCATAAATGCACTATAACGCTGCACAAAATTTAACAAAATACGTACAGATTCTTGGTAAATAATTGTAGCAACTTTAAGGCATAGGTTTCGATAAAGATATTTATACTAATAAATATTTTAAATTTGTAGTTAAAATGCCGCAAATCTTTAGCAAAAACTTGCAACACCATAAATCATAGAATAATAATCGTTAAAATCGGTAAATAACTTCAGTAAATTGATAAAAATCGTTAATAAAAGAATCGGTAATAAGTTTCGATAAATAATAGTCGTTAAACCGATAAAAAATTGCTCAAAAAAAAGATGCATTTCGGTAACTAAAATACGTTCGATAATAATGTTCGTTAGATTATACTCGGTAAATAAAATACTCGGTAATTGTTTGGGAAAACCTTCAGTTATATTCGATAATATAAAGCAAATTGAGAACAACAAAGACAAAATCGGTAAATTCTTAGATAATTAACTGTAAACTACACGATCAAATTAAAGTAATCGATAAGCAAAGCAATACAAAAATTTTATTTCACAATCTCCTTCTCAAGATTAGATAAACACGTGTAGTTTCCATATCTTGGTCTTGCAAGTCACAATGTTTAAAGCGTTTAAAATTCCGGCGCTGTCCTCTCCACTCTGCCTCTCCGCAAGTACGTCAGACCTTTCAGTTAATTTCTTTGTGTTTTGCGAGTCACACCGTCTGAGTTGTTTACTTAAGATAAATTGTTTCAAAATGGGAAAAAGGAAGCATACCAATGGAAATAAGAATATAAAAACAAAAATTAGGAAGCTTCTTAGGAAACTATCAAGTATGTGCATAGTTATTTATTGTGTTTTACGTACATACGTATATATTTGACATTTAATTATAATAATAAAAGGGCAAAATGACGTTTAGGCAATGACTTGATATTTAAAAAGGGAATAAGCTCCTAATATACACATGTATATATAATTGGGAAGTAATTATCAAATATTTCTTAATTAAATACAAATGATTCATTTAAACCGTTCACATGAACTGGTTGTTTTTATTACCACATAAGAAGTGAAGCCACTGCCTACATGAGTCACATGACAATCAACAGCTTATAATTTTTTATAAGATTGTGCATCAACACATGGAATGCCAAAAAGTTTAAATTATCAGATAATGTAAACATTTGTCAGTACGTTTGAAAATGTAGTTGTACTACGAAACAGCTGTCACGGCTAAATATTCAATTAAAGTGACTATGAACAAAGTATATATTTTGTTTTATTTTATTAATTAACAAAATTTTACGTACCTTGATCGATGTTGGCAGGCTTTTTAACCTACTTACACCACTCGATATCTTTACACAGGCGATGCCTTATAGGTCCGTAGTAGTTAGATTAAGGCTGAGGCCAGACAGCAAGTGGTACGCTTAGTGGTAAGGTAAGCTAGGCGCTACGATAATATATCCTTGGACGGAAGTGGCAAAAGAAGTAAATAAAGATGGTAAGTAATAAATAGATGTTTATTACAATTAAACTGCAGTTAAATTTGACATTTTATGTACCTAGTAGCTAAGTTATTGTATGTTATGACGCTGAATTATGTTTTCGGGCAAAGCTAAATTATTCTGCCATGGTACCGCACCGACTCCATTGAAGTAATTTACTAGATTTTCTCTTGTTTGCAGTGCATTCCTTGTAAACCGATACTGTGTTTGTAGTTGACTATTTGAAGGCAAAAGATTGTTTTTGTGATCATGCCATTCAAGAATTTAAGAATGTTCTTCTGTCATAACGAGATTGTGTAAAATACAGATGGCTTTGACAATATCTTTTGCTGTATTTACATTGCATTCAATAGCTTTCAATAGGATTCTCCATTTTTGGGCCGTAATTCCGAAACAACATTTAACACTTCGATGTGCCCTTGACAGACGGTAGTTGTAAACACGTTTGAAATTATTAAGGTTTCGTTGCCCAAAATGTCTCATCAAATAAGGCAATAGAGGAAACCACCATCACCTACTATTACAAATGGAATTTTCATATTTGTTCCTGGAATTTCTTTTTCGGTTGGAACATTAAGCCCATTTATTTCCAGGGCAAGGAATAAGGAAGATGCTCTAAAGTTGCTCGAATCACATTGACGTCCCTCGGCACCAATATCTACACAAATGAATTTACCATCTGCGTCAACTAGAGCTTGTAGTAAAATCGAAAAGTATTGTTTGTAATTATAATACATTGAACCACTATGAGCTGGACAAATTACTCTCACATGCTTTCCGTCTGTTGCCCCAATACAATTTGGGAAATTCCAGGATTCATAAAATTTTCTTGATATATCGAGCAATCCCTTAGTTGTAGGTAAAGCCATGTATTCATCCTTTAGGTAGTTCCATAAAATAGCACAAGTTTCTTTCACAATATCTGCTATAGTACTACGTCCCATACGGAAGTGAAACGCTAAAGAACGAAATGACTCCCCTGTAGCTAGATATCTAAAAAAAATTATTAATATAATTGAAAAATATTAAATTAACTAATAATAATTTAATCTATATTTTAGAAAATTATGAGTATACTCGTATTTCAGAAAAATTTTTATTTGTATTTTCTTTTTCTTCCAAAAAAACTGTTAGGACACGGTGGAAAAACATGAGAGCGTACTTTTTAAAGAGCTACAAAAAATTGAGAAACCGAAAAGCGGAGATGGGTCTGGGCATGTTACAACTAGTTCATGGACATATTTCAAGCAAATGATGTTTTGGAAGGATAAAACATCAACCTCAGAAAGAAATTCAAATTTATCGCAGCAAGTGCAATCTAGCGACGAACAATAAATTTATTCTCCACCTTCAGCTGAATCAACAACAGAATTTGAAAATGACCTAGATAAACAAATTTTTCCTTCAACATCATCAAATTCAATTCCAAAAGATTACACGCAAAAAGCAAAGAAAAAGAAATTCGGTTGTTCTTCCGTTTCGCAACGTGACTAGCAGGTTTTAGACCTCGAAAGGAAAAAGTTGATATATTATTAAAAGAAAGTCAAAAGGATTGTGATGACTTGCTATTTTTCCAAAGCTTTCTGCCATATATGGAGAAAATACCACTTTTGCCGAAGCTAAGACCACGTTCAAAAATCCAGGATTTAATTTTAGATGAACTTGAGAAGGTTGAAAAAAACGAAAATACACCAAAAAGTGGCAAGTTTCTCAACCTATCAGCTCCGAAGCATTAGGCCCCGTTTATAAAGTGCTGGGAACCGTAACAAGTACCCCAAAGACAACGGAGATCTATCAGGACTCATTTTCCCTATCTTCCTACGTGGAAAATTACTTACCTACCTAACAATAATTAAATTATTGTTATTATATATTATTAATAAAGATAAATAAAACTGTTTCAAATAGTATAATTTTATCTACCTTAATGTCACAATAAGTCGCTCCTCTGGTGACATACAACATCTATAATTTGTGTCCATTTTTTGTAAATGAGTATCGATTTTGCTCAGCAATAAATCAAAAGTTTCCTTTTCATACGTAAATAGGCAAAAAATTTGTCGTCATAGTCACGTAGTTTTTGTATAGGAGATTAAACTCGCCACAAGTAGCTCTCACTGCATTAATATCGTGTATCCAACATGTTCGATTGTGTCCATAATATAATGCATCAAATTTTAACTTAGAATTTTCTAATAGAAATATCTTTTGACCAATTTTGAAAGTGGCATTTTTTTACGTTATAACTGTATTCAGACTACTTATACTTAGTATCATATCCTACTAACTATACTGTGATGTGGCCAGTGGTATCTCTAGTATCTCATCAAACCTCCCAGCCTAGTATCGTTCCTCCTAGCTTGCCACGTGTGGTCTGGCCTAAGCCTAACACTGTTTAGTGA
>JACEGR010008358.1:0-37919 GCA_014170235.1 Listronotus bonariensis
AATTTGGTTTATTTATATTTGACGATTGCTGGGATAATCAACCGTTTCGGTTTTTTCTACTAACCCTGTATTTGGTAGAACAAACTTTTATTTTAATGAATTGCTAACAACGTTTTTTTATTTACCTTATATATGACCATTATGTCTACATAAATATAAATTGGTAAAAATAATGATGGGTAAAAAAACTATATAACACGCACTTTTAAACAAACTAAAAAGTTAAAAATATTTTCAAGCAATAATCAATCAATAATCAACGAAAAATATTAGTATTATTGTAAAAAAGCGTTGCTCGATATACAAAAATATGGCACAAACCGCCTATGCTTTTTTACAATATTACTAGTATTTTTTGTTTAATCTTGTTATAAATTTATTTAAAAACAGATTTTTAAACTGTTTTGTACGATGTGCTATTGTTTTTATTTTATTTTTTAACTATATCTATTTTTAACTTTTTATATTGGCATGCTATAAACAGTAAAATATAGATTAAGTAAGTTAAAAAGTTACATACATACAAACACATATAGGGGGTCCGCTAATTAATGGTACACAGAAAAACCTTGGATTCGCTATGCCCAAATATTTGAATTTACCAAAACATATTTATAGCCAGAAGGTAATAATAAGAAAGATAAAGGGTGTCAAAGTAAAAAAATATTAATAATCTTTAATCTTTATAATTTTTGATACGTTCTGAATATTTTTATAAATCTTGGTATTTAGGGGTTTTTTGACATAAGCTATTTAGATTTAATAATAATTTTTATTTGTAAACTAGAGGAAGCTAGCTGCACTATTTAAGTTTTTCTAAAACGTTTCAATTTTTTGTGCTACTCTGTTTGTACCAACTAAGTAAATCAGTAGACGCCCCTATACTCTCTACACAAAAAGTTATACCGTGTATAAATGGCTTCGAGTAACCGTTTCTAAGATATTTGCATTTAAGTACTGTAGTGCAACCAAAAAGTATATGGAAGAATACATTAAATAATTTGTTCAATATAGGGCAGTTGTAGTTATGGCTAATACGCATTTTTTGGTTGCACTAGATCACTTAAATGCAAATATCCTGAAAATGGTTATTCGGAACCATTCTTACAAGGTATAACTTTTTGTGTAGAAAGTATAGGGGGATCTACTGGTTTACTTAGTTGGTACAAACAGAGTAGCACAAAAAAATAGGGACATTTTAAAGAAATTTAAATATTGCAGCTAGCCCCCATCATATTAAATTTGAATAGTTCACGTCAAAAACCGCCAGAACCAAGAGTTATCAAAATATTCAAAACATATCAAAAGTTATCGAGGCTAATTAAGATTTTTTTACTTTAACACCCTGTATTATCCTTATTATCAACTATTGGATATAGGTGTGTTTGATGAAATCTTATTATTTTGGCATAAAAATCTGTGGTTTTTCGGTGTACCATTAATTAACAGACACCATGTAGATACACACCTACAAGTAAAGCTTATAAAAGCAATTTTAAAACAAATTTTCAAATTTAAACAAAACATTTTACGTTAATTAAAAGTATTTTAATTTGCCTGCTTTATTGAATCTGCCTTGTGTGGAATTTTTATTTGAAATCATAAAATTTCCAGCCACTTCGCAAGTTTACGCTCGCCCATAGCGTTGAAATTTTTATCTGAAACTACAACGAAATAAAAATGTTTATTTCCTTTTTATTGGCACTCATATTATTTGGATTGTATAGGCAAAAAATGTAGGATTATATGATCAACTGGTGCGTAAAAATAAGCTTTTAATTTTTGTTTCTTTGTAATTTAACGACTTAACTTATTTAAATACAATAAAATTAAAAGGGTTAGGAAAAAATATTTTGAAATACCTACATGATGCAATAAAGGCATAGTTTAAGTTAAAAAAATATTTTTATTATAAATAATATTGCTTTAGTAAAATAAAAAAATATTTTCTGATTGTATGTGTATTACTTTGTCCTAAAGTTTACTAAATTAGATTAAATATATATATATTTTTTTTTTTTTTTAAATCTAGGTACCTATCTCAAAAATCGCTGCTCAAATTTACTTTTACCACGTATACTTTCTTTAGGTGAAATATGATAAAAAGAAATACATTTTTTTATTAAGGAGGTAAATACAGAGTTGCTAAATACAGTTTTTTGGTTTTAAATGCCTAAAAATACTGCAGGTGGCGCTTTCTAAACTTTACAATAAAAATAAGAGCAGATTTTTATTTATTTTCTTCACCTAGAACCAAATATTGTGGCAATATTCCAATTTTAAACCAAATTTTTATAAAAAAACAAAGTGCCAAATTTAACTTTTGACGCTCTGTATCTTCAAAAACTCTACTTTTGGACAAAGATAAATGGGGCTATATAACTATACAGACTGTCCACGTATGGGGTTAACAAGAGGACAAATAAGACAAAACTTTCATTTTTCGAAAAAAATTCGTTCTTCATAAAAATGTTTGCTTGAAAAATAAAAAGGATTCACGAAGAGAAAATGTTGATTTTGCTTACAGGGTTCGCAAAAACTTAAAAACATGATTTTTCTACAGGAGTAAACTACCCTTATTTTTAATTTTTATAAAAAAATATCATTTAAAAAAATATTTATAATAGCATTTTAAATAACTTAATTAAAGTTACAGGGGAATTAAAAAAAACATGAAACTGATTTTAAAGTTATCAAAAATTAATTGTTTGAATTTTATAAAATAAAATTACCTAAAAACAAATACAACTTACCATTTTAAACACCTGCTCTTTCCAAATTCCTGAAAAACATAATTTTTTAACTGTAAACGCTAGTTCTTGTCAAATTATGAATTTCAATAAAATTTTGTATTAACTTTATCGATTATAAACATAATTTTAAATAAAAATTTTTATGACATTTTGCTAAAAAATGAAAAATACAGGTAGTTTACTCTTGGAGAAAAATCATGTTTTTGAAGTTTTTGCGAAATCAACATTTTCTCACAAGCAAAAATTTTTATGAAGAATGACTTTTCTTATATCTTCAAAAAATTTATTTTTGGTCCATTTGTCCTCTTGTTAACTCCATCCATGGACAGTCTGTATATTATTTTAGCCTCAGGAATTTGTGACCTTTTAGAGATACACTGTTCATTTATAGTATTTACAGCATTTAGGGTTCGTGGACAATTATATTTAAAAGGTAAATTATTTTCTTGAATAAAACAACAAGGTCCGGCTTATTATTCAAGGGACAACTTTCCGGTTTAATTTTAGCCGTGTGTTTATTTTAGCCGTATTAATTCAGGTCTAAAAATCCGACGGCAATACTGACATATTGCCAGTTTATTCTTCTGCATTTATGGCATTTTCTATGCATAAACATTCTTTAAGGTTCTTTTTTAAGTTTTGCATGTTGGTGAATTTAAGTTAACAACAGGAACAAAACTTAATTAATTAAATGTTAAAAACTTCTTGCTAAAATAAAACTAAAACAAAGCAAAAACAGAAACTAAAAATAGCGAAACTTTAACTACAAAAACAAACAGAATCTCTAAAATGTAAATTGTTAGAATACGGAAAATTACTGTTTGACTTTTAGAAGTTTTAGTTAACATAGTTAGTTAAAGGTTCTAAAACAGGTGCAAGACTTGTTTTCAGTTTGTTTAGTTTAGTAAACGATAGCTCATTCTATGACATACACGTAATAGTCTAAGAGCTGGTAAGCATTTTTAGCAGGTATTTGAGGGACAATGAAAATCATCCACAACGCTTCAATACCGTTATTTAATTATAAAAACGCAGACCTGGCTAAAAAGTGGCGGGGCATAAGCAACAATTAAAAAAAATCCTTGCTCTTAAAACTGTTGTCCATTTTTAGACCCTCATTGTATTTCAGTTGTCTTGTAAGTTATAACCAAAATAAAAACTAATATGGGATATTTTTTTTAAATTTTTGATTTTTGAGATATGAAACAAACCTATGATTTTTCTGATGAAACGCCATGTCTTATTCATTAAATTATAGAGAATAAGAGCTTTTTAAAAATATATAGTACCTTATACTTATTGTTTGAATTTTAGACCCTAAATTGATATTTCTTATTTTAAAATTTAATTTTGTATAGTGGGCCATGATATAGACTTTAAAACCAAAAATTAAGTCCACCCTAAGTTTATCATTTATTTACATTTTACAACAAATTCTGAGTTTTAACTTTTTCATCCCGCCCAGCATCCCTCGGTTCCTCTAGTTTGGTCACTTATTATTTAATTGAAAACTGCTTAGCCTTATTTCGTTTATATTTAAAAACGCGCTAAAATCAGTATATATCCTTGATTTTATAAAAAAAAACATATAATTTTGGACAAAATAGTAGAAAACCGTGTATAAAACTGTTACCAAAATTATTATTAAAATGTAAATTTTGAAGGTATCTCTTTTATACATAGTTTTCTAGTATTTTGTTTTTAAATAAATAAAAAAATAATAACCAATATCAGTTTTTACTTTTGTTTTAAGTTAGAAGACAACTAAAATACGATGGTGGTCTAAAAATGAAAAAATGACTTTTACACTGTATCTCAAAAACTAAAAGGGGCCATAAAAAATCATCTTTGGTTTTATTAAAAAGTAGCAACAGTCCTCAAATAGTGCAAGTGTTTATCTCTAATCATAACCAACATACCCTGCAATTACAACGAAATTAATAAAGGAATTATGAATTTTAGGCAATCTGAGGTCGGGAAGGGGGAGTGGGGCTCCAAATCAGTTACTAGTACTTTTTTAAAACTTTTCTAAGTTCAGTTACCTGTACTTCTTTAGACCAGAAGCTACCGATTTTTCCTCAAAAAATTAGTTACTAGTACTTTTAAACAAAATATTATTTGATATTATTTGGCTTTTCTCCAGAATAAAATTTAAAAGTTATATATAATATTTTGTTTAAATTTAATCTCCCAGAAAACAAATAAAACATAAAAATACTAGTACTTTTACAACAAATTTTTTAAGTCCACTATCCCTCACTTTTGTGGACCAACACCCACCAAGACTACTAGGAAGCTCAGCTATTGGTACTTTTCTCAAACTAACCATCTATAAACATATAATAATAAAACTCCAAAATCACGGAATAACAAAATACGCAAGTGTATGTACTAAAACACGTTGCGATAACTGTAACAGTGCTGTGAATAAACCCGCGGGAACTCACACAAAGACGCTAGAAAACTTATTAAAAACTAAGACTTTAAACCATCCTGAACCAACAAAAAACAACCTTAATACTGTAGGCAGTAAAAGATTAACAACTTTTGTTTTTACACTTAAATAACCTTAAAATTTATGTAAAAATTTTAAGTAACCATGTTTTTGGTTTTTTATTTATATCTTTTACTAAAAAAAGAAAAAAGTGCAAAATTTGGTGAAAAATTAACTTGGTATGTCCCAAACACACTAATTTTTTGAAATTAAAATATGTATATGTATTTTTCAGCTTATTTCGACTTAATATCGTAGAAGCATTCTTATTTTCAATCACAAATTTACGTGTTAAAATATCGGCTTTTTCAAAAAGTCGGAAAGCTTTTCGCTGGTTAAAATTCCTACTTTTTGATGGTGTAAAAAAATATACACTACTTAATTTAACTTTGCCTGAAATCAACAAAAACCGTTTTTACTCTTAAAAACACACCCCTTCCCGACCTTAGATCGCCTGTAATTTATTTTCTCTTTTATTTTTAATATTTTTTTCCTTTATTTTTTAATGAGTTTTTACCTTTCTATAATTTTTCTTTTTGGTTTTGAAAATTATCGATCCTGGTGTTTAAAAAAATCGGTTCCGAGATTTTTGCATTTTCTGAGAACATTTACCAGTGTATTGTATACAGTTTTTTACACCATTAGAAAGTAGAGATTTTTAATGAATAAAACTACCACCTTCTCTTTAAGAATGCCGACATTTTGACACGTGAATTATCGATTGAAAATAGGGGTACTTTTTCGATATTTAGTAAAAATAATGTAAAAATGTTAATATTTTTAACAAAAAAATTACCAGTATTATGTACCAGTGTATTGTATACAGTTTTTTACACCATTAGAAAGTAGAGATTTTAATGAATAAAACTACCACGTTCTCTTTAAGAATGCCGACATTTTGACACGTGAATTATCGATTGAAAATAGGGGTACTTTTTCGATATTTAGTAAAAATAATGTAAAAATGTTAATATTTTTAACAAAAAAATTATAGTGTATTTGGGACATGCAAGGATACGTTTTTATTAAATATTGTAAAAATAGTGGTTTTACCCGAACCAAACATTTGGTAATTTTGCAATTACATTTAATTGAGTAATTCAAGATTTGCTTAGTATTTTTAAGACTTTACACAAGGGTTTGTCAGATTGGTCTCTTCAAAAAGTTATCCTACATTATTTTTCGTAAAATCTACAGTGATGCCAATAATTAACCCCTTTAAAGTTTTTATGGGATTTTCTATGTTCCGCTTGGCGACGCACAACCCAGTATCAACATGTGTAAAAAATATATCAAAAAAGTCCGATATTGGCGATAAAATTCCGGTAATGATAATATAGCCATTATTATTTAACTTTGACAAACGTATATAGTTAGTTTTGACTTTAATAGAAAACGTAGAAGTAATAGTAGGTCTAAGAATTTAGTTTTTGTAAACGATAGATCTGTTAAAATAAAAGGTTGTTTACAAAGCCCGGTATTTTATAACGTATAATTGTTAATAACATGTAAGCGGAAAAGCATTGTTTTCTAGATACAGGATGTTAAACTTAAAAAAAAATGATTATAACTAAAATATCTCTCATTGGATTTAAATAAATTAAGCGTTTGTATTACCTTTTATACAAAATATTTTAAATAAACAGCACCCGACTTTTAAGATAAAAATACGTTCATCCAAATCAAAAGAATTATACACCATGTGTAGAAAGGAGACGATCTAAGGCGTGTAGAACACAACAGGCACTAACGCATTCGGTCGCGATTTGTTATTGCTTTACTTGCCTATAAAACTTTTTATTTGGCTCAACGTGTATACTTTGTGTTTAAATAGGCAAATATCAATATCAACTTATTGAAGTACAAATATCATAAGTTAACAAAATGTCACATAACCTTCATCCACTGAACTTTTGAACTGTTAGTCGCGATTACTGTTATTATTAAGGGCTACAGCTTTCACAGTATTTTTTTATCATCATGTATGATATTTTCAGAGTACCTTTTGAAAAAAAATAATAGTTTTTTTTGGCCCAGTGTTATAACTATTATAGGTTTTATATTTTCAAATAAAACACTTTTGTAATATGAATAGACAAAACCGCAGTAAAAATTATAAGATACTCCTTAAAATTGGGTTTAATTAAAAGCTTCGTTTTGCACTGGGGCTTCTCAAATAATATCCTGGAATATAAGTAGCATTTTTTGTCTAACAAAAAGTTTTTTTTTATCGCAACCTAAAAATAATATTTAATGATTATAAAGGTTAAGTACCGATTTGATGACAAATAATTGTATAACTATTTTTTTAGGTGATATTAGGTATGGGCTATACGGAAAATGTAGACATATGGTCGGTAGGATGTATTATGGGCGAAATGATAAGAGGAAGAGTGTTATTCCCTGGAACGGATCATATTGATCAGTGGAATAAAATTATTGGTAAGATTTTTAAATGGCGTTTAAAGTATCTTTTTTACTGTCCATCTGATGAAGCTCTAAAAGAAAAGAAATTTTCACTTTATATATTTTTTTATTCCTAAACTTCTTAGAATGTAAAACCTGCATCCTGAGAAGTATTTTCTTTTGTCCAAATATGTATTTAAATCTCCTGTTAATAAACTCCATTTTCTGACTGCCCAAGTTAAAGAAAAAAAAAAGAAACAAAAAATATTGTTTTGATTCTTTTTAAACTTCAGAATTATTATTTTTTTCAGAGCAACTAGGTACACCTTCACAACAATTTATAGTGAGACTACAACCTACTGTGAGAAATTACGTGGAAAATCGGCCGCGATTTTCCGGGTTTCCTTTTGAAAAATTGTTTCCTGATGTTTTATTTCCTTCAGATAGTAATGAACATAATAGATTAAAGGTAAGCATTTTATATTAGGATTTTGTATCACTATTTCTTAAGTATTACATGTTGATTTTACAACATCTTACAATATGTTTTTAAAGATACACTTAAAAATACACTATACATTTTAATGCCGTTTCACGTGATACGTAGAATTCGCTTTATGCCGATGATGGTGATTTTGAGAAGAAACGTTCAAATAAACCTATGTCCTTAAAGGCTTAACTTTCCACCCTGTATTTCAAAAGTTAGAACATGAAAGAATAAGTTTTATGTAAAATTGAATTACAAAATGACCTAAAAAAGTTATGTCATTTTAAATTTGTTGTTGTATATATTGAAGTATATCGAAGGAAATGTCGACTTAAAACACAGATGAAAAATATCCCCAGGACAAATTAACTAACAAAAACGACGCCTGTCATTGTAATAGTTATTTGTTATACAAGAAAACAAAGTTCTAAATATCAGCTCAACTGTGTTATCTTTCGACACAAAGTAAAGGGAGACAATATTAAGACCTAAAATCTGAAATTTTTGTCGCGTATAATATACCATTTTTGCCGTGATGGATAAAAAGACAATTTAAGGTCGGGCCACACATACCCGCACCGAGCCCTGTTTTACGGTAATAGAGGAAAGCAAAGTAGGTCCATTATTTTATGTATGTATATTTCTTTGTTTAAATAAAACAAATTTTTCTACTTATATCTGTTCCCTTTTCCCAAATTTTAAGTATGATATAGGTAAAAGTCTGGTCACAGATAACCGCATCGATGTCCCACAAGACCCGCACCGTAGGACGTATGGTCTGAAACATGCCCAGCCAATGAAGTCATACGTGGATTGGATAGCGCCAATGTTCCCTGAACCAACTTTGAGGTTACGGGCGTCACCTTCTATTTCAGTTCATTACGTATAAAAATTAAAAGTTAGTAGTTAAAGGTTGGTTGTTGTAAACAAAAATGTAAGAAAACGTGTAAAATTAATTACTACATCTTGTAAATAATATGTGAGTAATGCTTACGAATACATTGTTATTTTTTGTTTTATATGTTTTTTTAATTAATATTTCGAGAAATCAAATACACTATGAACATCACAAGTTCGATGTAAAGTGACTAATTAAAAATGCGTTGCAGCCGACTCGGCGTAACGTACAATGGTTGGTCGGTAATGTTTGTTTGTAAGAAAACGTGTAAAATTAATTACTACATCTTGTAAATAATATGTGAGTCATGCTTACGAATACATTGTTATTTTTTGTTTTATATGTTTTTTAATTATTATTTCGAGAAATCAAATACACTATGAACATCACAAGTTCGATGTAAAGTGACTAATTAAAAATGCGTTGCAGTCGACTCGGCGTGACGTACAATGGTTGGTCGGTAATGTTTGTTTACTTATTGAAATGCGGTGCGGGGTATGTGGTCGCGTCTAGCGGTAATATTAAAATTAATAGTTTAAAAAAACTAAAAAACACGCTTTTATATGCAACCGAACTAAAAATTAGAAAATAATTTTTCATTAAAAAAATATTGTCATTTCATAGTAAAAAGCGTGGGGTGCATTTTACTATTTTTTCATAACTTTTCCATCATAGATATTTGCAAATATAATAATTATAACATTTAATATATTTATCACCCCACGCTGTTTACTATGAAATGACAATATTTTTTTGAATGAAAAGTTATTTTCTAATTTTTAGTTCGGTTGCATATAAAAGCGTGTTTTTTAGTTTTTTAAACTATTAATTATTTTTCATTTTTTATTTTTGCTACTCTTGACAAAATGGCGAAAAATTTTTTAATGAACAAGAGTAGAAAATTTTAAAATTTTTCCAACAGATTGCAACTCACTAAAAAATTTCTTCTTCATTAAGTAGCAAAGTTTGAAATTTTGCCAACAGATGGCAATCCAGGCAATGTTTGGACCGTTGCCAACATATTGCAACCCACTAAAAAATTTCTTCTTCATTTAATAGCAAAGTTTGAAATGTTGCCAACAGATGGCAACCTAGGTGTTGTTTTTATAATATAATGGAATTTTTTTCCTGGCGATTAAAAAAAAGATAACGGGATACTGTTTGCAGATTATTGCATTGTCATGGGTCCTTAATACGTGTGCAAAGTTTCAAAGAAATCGAATAGCTGGAAGTTGGTTAAAATTAGGCTCAAAGATTCCGTTACATAGCCAGATAGTTACAACCCAAGTTAATAAAAGCGTGTTAAAAATACGGCATTTATTTACAACGGTACATTTCACAACCGGCCGTGTTATGGTGCAGGATTCGGTGTGGTTATATGGGGCCAAACCTTAAAACTATGTTTTCTTATTTTTAAAGGTTTATTTTATGATTAAGTGTAATTTAAAGCGTGGTATAATTGACTCATATTACTTCAGTCTAATTAAATACAATTTTTTTGCACCGCCTCTACATTTCAGCATGGAAACGCACGGCCACGGGCTCGTCGCGGCTATGTGTGGCCCGACCTTTATTTTTTTAAATATATTTTATTAAAGGTTAAAAATCAATGATGTAAAACTAGTGGTCGTTGTATGTAAAACAACCATTGGACCTAAAGGTGCTATAGAAACCTTTTATAGTAATTATTATTATACAGGCTGTTGACAAATTCAAGTGAACACCATTAGGATCGCGAAAACGGTAAGAAATACAGGGTTAAGTTAATTGGGGCAAAGTTTCGCATATGCTTAACAATATTTCGTTATAAAAATTTGCAGCCGTTACGGAATTATCTGGCAATTTTGCGAAACAATTTTAATTGCTTTGTTGGTTTATTTAAAGAGATATTTTAAAACTTATGACACATTAACATTGCCACTTTTCTGTTCAATAAAATGATGTCACTAAATTTAAAATCCGACGTTTTGTTTTTGTGCCACCATCATAAACTTTGTTTTTTTAAATGGGTGGAATATTTGGTTTTTGTTATGTATGGAAATAGTTTGATTTCCAAATATCCAAACTTATAATTTTTGCTCGCGTTAATACTTTTTCCTCGTCGCCAACTGTTATGTATGGAAATAGTTTGATTTCCAAATAATTTAAATATTGCTGATTGAAATTTTTAATATACATTTTTGGTCATAGCAGTCAATTTTTGCTGAAAGATTCAAGTTCTATAATGCAAAGAAATTTCCAAGTGAATCAGTAAATGAATGGGTGGCACGAGTTAGAAGTTTGGCCGTAAATTGCAAATTTGACATACATTTGGAAATGTGTTTACGAGATAAAGTTTATTATGGGGATGGAAAAAGGAAAAATTATGGACCGATTATTTGAAGAAGACCATACAATGAAACTGGAAGACGCTGTTCGTATCGCATGTTCAAAAGAAGCTGCCATAGGAAATTGTCAGCACGTTCCGGAGAGGCCGCCATATTTGAAGCAAGAGTCATTGCACCATCTGCGCAGTGTCCATGAGGGATACGGGGTACGGGGGTAAGGGGCTAAAGCAACATCAGCAGGAGAAGTACGTCAATGTGACGTATGTGGAAGGAACAATCATACTAAAGATAAGTGCCATTTTCGTAATTTATTTTGCCATATTTGTAATAAAAAAGGTCATTTAGCTCCAGTATGTAAAAATAAATTAATAAAAGCGTGTTAAAAAGAAAAATATTCATTTTCACAAAAATGCTAGTCAAAAATTCTCTAACAGCAGAAATAGTCACAATTTTTTATTAGATTCGGAGCAAAATTTACAAACTAATAATAATAGTTATGAAAATTCAATTTTTATGTTTAATAATTCTAGTTCGGAGATAAGTAAAAATACAAATCAACCATTTTTTATTAAAATTAAGTTAAATAAAAAACCATTTCAGTTCCAAATTGATACTGGTGCCTCAAGTAGTTGTTTTTTCCAGTAGTTTTTATGAAAAAAATTTTAAAAACTTAAAATTAAATAGTACAGATAAAAAAATTTTTGTTTATACTGGGGAACAAATTAAACCAATGGCAAATTTTAACACTTAGTATTTCTTATAAAGAAATTTGTAAATATTTAAATTTTTTTGTGATAGAAAATGGGGGACCTCGAATCTTGGGTAGAGATTTTTTATATTTATTTGATTTAAAATTGTCAGAATTTTTTTCTGTGAAACAGACATAGAAAATAATATTTGTTAAAAAGTTTTCGGAATTATTTAAACCAGGATTGGGCACCTTCAACAAAGGTGAAGCAAAAATAATTTTAAAACATGATAATATAGCACCAAAATTTTTAGGGCAAGACCTTTTACCTTATGCCATTAAGGAAAATTAAGGGAGTTTGATGCACAAAATAATGATTGGACGATTTTTGTACCACGCTTAAAAAATTATTTATCTCCGAGCAAATTTAATAAAATAAAATATTTAAATTATTTGGAAATCAAACTATTTCCATACATAACAGTTGGCGACGAGGAAAAAGTATTAACGCGAGCAAAAATTATAAGAGTAAAGAAGATTGAAAGAAATTTCAAGAAAAGTGAACTGCAGATTAAAAAAATTTCAAGAAAATGCCACAGCAAGAAACTCCAGCTACTATCCAGCAGGTAAATACTTCCATGATAGGAAAATTAAGGGAGTTTGATGCACAAAATAATGATTGGACGATTTTGTACCACGCTTAAAAAATTATTTATCTCCAAGCAAATTTAATAAAATAAAATATTTAAATTATTTGGAAATCAAACTATTTCCATAGATAACAGTTTTAAACTTAATAAACTCGCAATTTAATTCTAAAACCAACGATATATCCCCCTTTACATTTATGAAACGTTTCGAATCGATAAACCATCATCATTCACCATTTTGCCCTTACAAATAAGAATATTACCCCACGTTCGGGGAAATTTCCGTTTGCAGGTAAGTAGGCATCCATTTTTTATGGCAGGCTACATAAAGTTGATAGAGGCGTTTGATTAAATTAAATGCTTTATTTTATTACGTATAAGTAAATGAATGAAAATTACCTTAATTCATGTAGCTTGTTAGTTAAATTATAAATAAATTAATTATTAAAAGGAATGAAAATGAGTAATAATAGAAATAAATTGATGCATACTTACCTTTAAAAGAAATTTACTAAATGGTTTGGAATAAAAATGTATTTTTTTATTGAAAAAATTAGTGGATGATGGTTTTTAGTTCGAAACGTCGCATTAATGTAAAGTTTAATATATTGTTGTATTTATAATTAAAATACGAGTGTATTAAGTTTAAACCAAAAAAGGTTTGATAATGGTGGCTTAAAGACGAAAGGTCGGATTTTAAATTTAGTGATACTATCATTTCATATTACAAAAAAAGTACTAATGTTAATGTGTCGTTAGTTTTAAAATATCTTTTTAAATAAACCGAAAAAACAATAAAAACTGTTTTGCAAAATTTCGGTTTTGGCCAGATAATTCGGGAACGGCTGCAAATTTTTAGATTTTTAAAACGAAATGTTGTTAGGCATAAAAAATTTGCAACTTTTCCTAATTTAACCAACCCTCATCTGTTACTGTTTCTGAGATTCTAATGGTGTTTCTCGAATTTGTAACAGCCTGTATATTTGTTAATGCAATTAAGTAGTAAGTAATTTTATGAAAAGTTATTGTAGTACCTGTCATGTATGTACATTTTAAATACTTTAGAGCTCTTATATTTGGCAACATGGCCAACCTCCTCAGTTCTTAATCATGATCGATCGTGATTATCGTCCAGTATCGATCTCTGTCAAATGTACACTAATTTGAAGTAATTAAATAAAGTCATAATTATAATAAACTTGCTAGTGTGTTTTTATTAATAAAATATAAAACATTACATGGTGACAGCGGTAAATCGGGTTAATTTAAAAAAATAAGTGATAAAGTTATTGTGTTCGCCGGTAAAATCATGGCGGAATAAACAACAAAAAACACTACGGTAGTACACACGATAGTGTTGGTGACCGGGCGCGGGGTGTGAAAACGTATAAACTGCGGCGTTAAACGTGTTCGACGTTGCCGGATTGAGGACATCTCAAGGCAGTTTAGGAAATTTTCTTTTTTTTTTTTGAAATTTCAATTTTTATTGTTTTTAATTAAATAATAAAAATGGGCGATCAAGCAAAAGCCCCTGAAGGTTTTTCATTTAGCGGAGATATCGCAAATAATTGGAAATTGTGGAAACAGAAGTTTGATTTATACCTTATCGCTAGCGGCAAAAATACTAAAACAGACTCTGTAAAAATCGCTATACTTTTAAATCTCCTTGGTGATGAAGGAATTAAACTGTATAATACTTTTGAATATAGGGATTCAGAGGATAAAGAAAAATTAGCTGTTGTGTTGCAAAAGTTTGAAGAACACTGCAACCCGACTAAAAATCTTGTTTTTGAACACTTTAAATTTTTTAAGCGTGAACAACTGCAAGGGGAAACTGTTGATCAGTTTATCACAGCCCTCAGGCAGTTGGCCTCTACTTGTGAATTCGCAGAAAAAGATGTGCTAATTCGTGATCGAATTGTGTTGGGAATTAAAGATCCTAGAATTCAGGAAAAGCTTTTACAGTACCCTGATCTAGAGTTAAGCGAAGCTATACATATCTGCCGCTCAATGGAAGCTAGTGTAGTGACTCAAAAGGAAATTTCTAAGGACATAGTGACAAATGTGAGTGCGGTTCAAAGACGTTACAGTGGCCGTAGTGGTATTTCTAATAGTTCAGTGAATTCTGCTGGATATCAGCCTCGTGAGCAGCTATACAGACGTGGTGCCAATCAAAGTCAACATTATGGAGCTGGTAGTAGCTTGGGTACTCAAAATAGAGGTAACATGTTATGTAAATCGTGTGGTCAACAGCACGAACGAGGTAAGTGCCCTGCCATAAATAGATACTGTAGTTCTTGCGGCCAAAAAGGGCATTATCGCAGGTGTTGTTTACGAAATAGAAATGACATTCATGAAATTGTTGAAGACTCCGACGACAGTGCTGACTATAGTGACACTGACAATAATGACAGCCTCAGCAATCAGAGAAATGATTGTATTGTTTGGACTATAAGTAACTCAGACGTTAATGCAGTTGAGTGGTTTGAAGAAATTTATATATCCGGTGTCAAAACAAAATTAAAAATCGATAGTGGTAGTATGGCAAATACACTTAACGTTTCAGATTTTTATGCTTTAAACATTTCTCGTGAAAAACTTGCGAAACCGTCCATACTATCATCGTATTCCGGTCATAAAATCGGTTTACTAGGACAGATTTATTTAAACTGTAAATTTGGTGAAAAACCGGACATATCTTGTTTCACGTTTTGGACTCCAATTTACCTTGCTCTATTTTAGGACTTTCAGCTTGTCAATTTTTTGGTATACTTCCAAAAAACATTCTAAAAGTATTTCTACTTTATATGATGAATGTGACATTAAAATTTTTATTCAGGACTTACTTAATCAATACAATACTGTTTTTACTGGTATAGGAAAAGTTAACAAAAAATATTCTTTAATACTGGCAGAAAATGCTATTCCACATATAAGCGCACCTCGTAAAACACCACTCGCTTTAAAAAATAGGGTCAAAGAAAAACTTGATGAAATGGTGGCACAAAATCTTATTATTCCTGTAACTGAGCCCACTGATTGGGTTCACCCTATTGTGATAGTGCCTAAACCTAATGGTGACATCAGAATATGTATGGATCCCAGAAATTTAAATAAATATATTAAAAGACAAATTTTTGAAATTCCGACCCAGGAAGTTTTATTCTCACAATTACAGGGTGCTAAATATTTTACCAAGTTGGATGCATCATCCGCTTTTCTCCAACTTCCATTAACATACGAAAGTTCTTTATTATGCACTATAACAACTTGTTTTGGAAGATATCGTTACCTAAGGCTTCCATATGGCGTATCGTCAGCTCCAGAGCTATTTCAAAGGTTTATGTATGAGGTGTTAGAAGGTGTTCCAGGACAAGTAGCTTATTTTGATGATATTTTAGTGTATGGCAGAACTGTTAAAGAACATAATCATAATCTAGAAGTTGTTTTACAAAAAATTAAAGATAGTGGACTTAGGCTTAATAAAACAAAATCTGTTTTTTGTGTAAATAAAATTAAGTTTCTGGGTCATATTATCAGTGAACATGGTATTTCGCCCGATGATAGTAAAACAAACGCAATACGCGAAATGCATCCACCTAAGACAAAAAAGATTTACAACGTTTTTTAGGCATGATCGTTTATCTTTCCAAATTTATCCCTAATTTGTCTAGTGAAACAAATGTACTTAGAAAACTCTTAAGCTCAAAAACAATGTGGCAGTGGACATCTATAGAAAACAAAAGCTTTAACCGGTTAAAGGACTTGGTTGCTTCTGCAACAACTTTGTCATATTATAATCCAACCGAAGAAATAACGTTGTCCGTAGATGCGGGTCCGTATGGGCTTGGTGCTTTTATTAGTCAAAATAATAAACCGATTGAGTATGCAAGTGTATCCTTAACACCTACACAGCAGCGGTATAACCATATTGAGAAAGAGTTATTAGCGGTAGTGTTCGGGTGCGAGCGATTTCATTACTACCTTTATGGACAGACATTTAAAATTGAGAGCGATCATAAACCACTTTTAGGACTCTTGAAAAAACCCCTGGATGAAATGTCGCCTCGTATTCAGCGACTAGTTATGAAACTCTTGAAATATCATTTTACTCTTACATATGTCCCTGGAAAAAATCTCCAAGTACCAGATACACTTAGCCGAGATCCAGCAAAAGAAGAAATTAACACAGACTACTTGGATACAAACCTAAAAATTTATTCTATTATAGCAACAAGACCAGAAAATGAAAAAAGGTTAATAGAAGCCATAAATTGTGATAATGTGCTACAAAAAGTAAAATTTTATGTTTTGAATGGGTGGCCAAACCACAAAAGCAGCGTTGCAGAAGAAGTAAAAAAATTTTGGGACATTAAAAACAATATCTTTCTTCACAAAGATGTACTTTTTATAACAAGAGGCTAATCATTCCAAATAGCTTAAAAGAGGAATTTTTAAGCCTGTTACATAATAAGTCGCATCAAGGTGTAGTGGCTTGTAAAAACTTGCCGAAGACGCAATATATTACCCTGGCTGGTCAGCTGATATTCAAAGATTAGTTTTGTCGTGTCCTGTATGTCAATTATATGCTAAAACAAATCAAAAAGAACCCTTAATACCACATGATTTGCCAGACTTGCCATGGCAAAAAATTGGTATCGATTTTAAGTCTTTTGGAACACAGGACTTCTTGGTCATAGTAGATTATTTTAGCAAATTTATTGTTGTTAATAAGCTATCAAACAAAACAGCAGAAACTGTAATATCCGCTCTGAAGAACGTATTTACAATAAATGGAATACCTCAAGAGATATGTTCAGACTGCGGACCTCCTTTTAGTTCCTTACAATTTGAGAATTTTGCTAAAATGTATGACATTAAACTAACAACGTCTAGTCCGCATTATCCCAAGTCGAATGGTATGGTCGAAAGGGCGATTCAAAATGTAAAAAGTTTACTCACAAAGTGTCAACGAGATGGAAATGATCCCTTTTAGCTATATTAGATTATAATACAACTCCAAAACAAAACTTACCAGCACCTTCAGACCTCCTTATGGGTAGAAAGCTAAGGTCAACCTTACCAGTGAGTCAAAAAGTTCTTGAACCTAAGTTTTCATTGCAAGGGATAAAAGAGAAACTTAATTGTCAACAGGAAAAGCAGAAGGAATATTACAATATGCGTTCTAAAATGCTTCCTGAATTACAGCTAAATCAACCTGTTCTCATTCAAACAAAATGTCGAGAATGGAAACCAGGGGTAATATTAGATAAATTAGAAAATAGAGATTATATTGTAACAGCAGACGAAGCCCAGTATAGAAGAAATAGGCATTATCTGCGGCCTATTCGCCAGTCAGTACCTTTACATCAACGTCACAGTGTTGCTGAAGATGAACCCAGAATAAAAGCCAATTGTGACCCAAAACATAATATTGACATTCAACCTAAGAACTCTAATAGTGACACTTATCGCACACGCAGTGGTAGACTTATAAAAGCCCCAGATAGGTTAAAACTGTAATACCATAAAATGTTAGTAATTAATTTCTTTTTATTTTCTTTGTTATAAGGGGCGTGTCATGTATGTACATTTTAAATACTTTAGAGCTCTTATATTTGGCAACATCGCCAACCTCCTCAGTTCTTAATCATGATCGATCGTGATTATCGTCCAGTATCGATCTCTGTCAAATGTACACTAATTTGAAGTAATTAAATAAAGTCATAATTATAATAAACTTGCTAGTGTGTTTTTATTAATAAAATATAGCAAAACATTACAGTACCTGGCAATAGAAATAAATGTTTACTTTTTTCCATCACAAAAAAATAATTTATTTTGGTAAACTGTTTTTTACATTTTAGTATAGTTTAAAAAAATATATTATTAGAGTTTTATGCATCATAAAAAATTTAAACAACAAGTTAGACTTTCAATACCGAAGTCTGTATTTAAAGAGTTTTTAAAGTAAAAGTTTTTACCCTTTTAAAATTTATGGTAAAGGTGCTTTAAAAGTTTATTAGTTTTTAAGACCACGTTAAAAATCTTTACCAAATGCATTTAATTAGGGTGCCTGTGTGTTCATATAATAACATTGCATTATCAAGTCAAGTTATTATTTACTCTAATGTTAAAAGCATATTTATAATACATTGAATAAGCAGACTAAGCTTTTTCTCTCTTTGTAAAGGTTTAAATTTTTATGTAAGATTAAGGATACTTTACAAATGTTATTAAATAAAAATTACAGAAATAAAAAACACGCTTTTAAACCACATTAGACTAAAAGTTTAAAATATTTTTTTAAATAATCGGGTAACAATAGGGGCTGCAAAGAAATTAGTATTATAGTAAAAAAGCGTGGGGCGCTTTATAAACTCTTTTTAGGATTGTTTTAAAGTCTTTAGTTTGATATGCTTTAAAAGCGAGTTTTTTATATTTTTTTGTTTTTGTGATTTTTTCCTGTTTTGACAGTTCTTAAGCTTTTTTTCATATTACATTCCTAAATAAGTAAACTTTAATTTTCGCCGCTAACACCTAAAAAATTTTATAAAACTTTTTCTTGAAAATAAACAACTTTGCATATTTAAATTTAATGTTTAATTCCTAAAATCTTTTCTTTATAAATATTTTTGATATTACAAAAAGCAAAGGTAGTTTTGTCATAAGCAAAGTTCATATTTTTTGACACTGCAAAGGAGTAATATCTGATTATTGCATTTTAGGTTTTAAACCATGCAATACATGTATTATAAGGAATAACTTTTTGTAGAATTAAAATTAAAAAGTTTTCCCTATAGCGCTAACTTAAATAGACACGCCGTATATTTTTAAGGGTTATAGTTTGTAGGTTAATTAAAATATTTAATTATTTACAGTGCTGTGAATTTAAAATGTCTTTAAAAATAAAAATACTAGTAAAAATCACCCTAGAGGCCTATAATATAAAAATTGATTTAGAATTACATAGATTTGTATTTAACTGTAAGTTTAAATGATTTGTTTACTGTTTTATGCCGTTTAGTTAAACAGCTTTAAAAATATATTTTTCTGACTTTATTTATTTTTTAAAACTTATTACTGTAATTTTTAGCCCTTCTGTATATTGTATGGCAAGCAAAACTTTTCTGAAGAATACACTTTTTCTCGAAACAATAAAAATAAAAAAGTTTACAGGTATATTCATTCATTCGTAAGCACACTATATAGAAGGGACGTAGAAATATGCACATGACAAAGATATGATAAAATATGATTTTTTTATTTGTAAAGCTTGTCAAAAAACTTTAAAAATGATTTAAACACTTAACACAAATAATTTTCATTACTTAAGTTAGTATTTTTCAAACTGTTAATGCGTTAATGTAAATTACAATTTTATTTTTTAATAAATTCTTAAACTTTAAATGTTACCGTAAAATTTAGTTCTTTACGACATTTACTTATTCAATTTTGTCAAAGGTACCTACTTAACTTTTGGTTGTTTTACATATTTTTAGTTATAACTCGCCCTATATATTACCGATGGAAGTAAAATTTTGTATTTATTAGTTTTGGATCATGCGACTAGTTTTTCCAAAACATTTAAAAATCCAAAAAAATTTGATCCATTTGTCCTCTTGTAGCACTATTCTGGGGCACACTGTATACTAGTTGTAGGGTTTTCAAATATGGATGTCCCAAAATATTTTAATGTTTACAGAGAGTTTCAAAAATAATTAAAAAGAAAAACTAACTTTACAGCAATAACTTTTTTGGGACACTCTGTTTACATTAAAATATTTTTACATTAAAACATTTTTTGAACATTTATATTTGAAAACCCTAAAACGTATATAGAAGTTTTTGTTATATCTTTTTAAATAACAGAAATATTGAACTTCTCCGGACCATTGGGCTACCCCAAAATGTTTGTCTGGCAAGGGGTTAAAACTGTCTGGCGACTAAGGAAATATCTTTCGAAAGGTAGTCAAGTAACATATATAAAATTTAGCTTTAACACAATGAAAAAGACAAGTTTAATAACTAATTAATATTTCGTATCTGGTACCCGCCAAAGCCACTATGAGACAAAATTTATGGTCTTCCATCAGTATTAGCTATATTAGCAGCATGTGCTAACAAACTTTTACCTTTTACAAATTGACAAAAGGCAGACGGTCTTATAAACTATGAGTTAGATTTGTTGTTCGTACATTGTTTCTTATGAGTTTTGTTATCAAAATTTTAGAACTTAAAATAAAAATTATGATTAAGGGATTATTTTCAATTGATACGATATAATTTTATTTTAAAAATTTTTACCCCAGCAGCATTGCTTGCACCACCTGGTGGGCACGACCCTACACAATTTTATCCCTTGGTAATATAAAGTCGCGTTGTAAAAGCTGCCAGTTATTCTCAGAAGTATGTTCATTACCACAAGTATGCGTTTGAATATTCAGTGTAAAAGGTAAAGAAAGTCCTTTTATAATATAATGGGGCCCTGGCTGTACATTTCCAGCTTGACTGTTTAGGTAATTAAAACGGCAAAAATTATCATGACGACCTATATGATTAAAAAAGTCTTTTTATGTTTAAACATGTAAAACACGCAAAGAAATAAAACGGTATATTTTTTCATTTTTATTTCTCCTTAAGTTAAATAATTTTTGTATTTCGGTGTTAATTTAAATAAAAAAATATACAATGTGTTCCATCTCTATTTATACAGGAAATAACTTCGCCCATGTGGGAGACACAAAAATAAACTTTAAATAAAAAATGTCTACTTTTTTTTTAAATACACTTTCTTTATTGACAGTACTGGTTAATTAAATTGTATGTTCAAAATGTATACCACGCTATACGTTAACGTGGTTGCTTTTAAGGTTAAGTAAGTAAATGTGCATCTAAAATAAACTAAATATTTGTCCCACCTATTGGTAGGTCTTACAATGGAAGGTAACACAGGTCAACATTTCATCCGAGAAGAAACACCGAACCTGACAAGAGTATTTAAAGGTTTTTAAGTCGCTGATTCAGAATTCCAGGTCGGTTTTGCTCGATCACATTAGACTCAAGGCCATTTAAAGGTCAGTTTGACAAAAATAGTCCGAAAAATCTGAAAAAATCATACGTATGTTTTTGAACGACTGAGTCAGTTTGCAGTTATTTTTAACATTCAAGGACATCTAAAGCTCGTATTAAGGTCATTTTGCAATCAAATCGACAATAATGGTCGAAAATATCTGAAAAGTGCATACATATTAACTCGAATAACTAAACTCATAGCCGCTTTTATTTTTACCATCCAAGGCCATTTGAAAGAAAAATCCAAAAATATTACGTTAACGTTATACGTTTTTAGGATGGGTTTGATCAAAGCCGCAGTTACTTTCATGATTCAAGGACATTCAAAGGTCTTATTAAGGTCATGTACATGTTAGAGCAAAAATTTGGTTAAGAAGTAAGAATACATTTTTCTTTTCTTCAGATTTTTTTAGACAAAATTTTTGGTTTTCGGATTTTAAGACCAAATTGTTCGCTTCAACCTTCAAATGACCTTGATACGACCTTAAAATGTACTTGAATGGTTAAAGTTACTGCGGCTTTGCTCAAAGCTAACCTAAAAACTTATGTATACACTTTTAAGATTTTTTAGACCATTTTTGTCAATTTAATCTTCAAATGGCTTAGAATGGTAAAAATAAAAGCGGCTATGAGTTCAGTGATCCAAGTTAATATGTATGCAATTTTTAGATATTTTCGACCATTTTTGTCAATTTAACATTCAGACCTTTAAATGACCTTAATATGATCTTTAGATGGCTTAAGGTGTAAAAATAACTGCGGCTTTAAACACAGCCATTCAAAAAACTTACGTATATTTTTTTCAGATTTTTCAGACCATTTTGGACAATTTAACTATTTAATATTTTTGAACCTGACACGATAGAGCTTAAACAACCTTGGATTCGGAATCAGCGACCCAAAAACCCATATTTTCATTGTCAGGTTTATTGTTCCTTCTCGGATCAAATATTAACCTGTGAATTATTCACATTAAATCATATAATTTGTCAATCTGACAATAACAGAAATATTTAAAAATTAATTTGAACAAATATTTTTTTTGCTTTACTTTTCACAGTTGATGATTACATACATTAGGCTTATGACACCTTATAATTATTTATTTTCGATGTCGAATTTACTTAAGGGTCAAAATATAAGCTCCATATATTTAGCGGCCCAAAATATGAAATTTGAGGTTTGGAAAACAGCTTCGAATTGGTCGTGTATGGTCACTAAATATAACGAATTGATCATTCCCACCAACTTTTACAGCGTGTTTAATATATCAAGGTCATCAAAAAATTTTAGCGCCTTAAATTTATCATACAAGGCTCAATTAAGAAGGATGCAATTGGTCACCAAATGGTCAACATTGGTCAGTATGATTAATTTATTGCTCAGCTTAGCTTAAATGAAGGCATTAAAGGACTAGAAAATGTTCTGAGCGGCCCAGGAGTAAAATTTTTGATGCAAAAACAAATTGGTTTTTAAGAGTTTGGCTGGTAAATTTTTATTTGATTCTCCGATATAGTAAATAATATCTGGTAAATTTTGTTTTCAACATTATTTGATAAGTTAAAAATTTTGTAATAAAACTAAGTATTTATCCATATACTCTCAGGTTGCACTAAAGCACTTAAACGTAAATATCTTTAAAACGGTGGCTTAAAGCTAGTCCTACAAAGTACACCTCGTGTCTGTAAAAAGCATAAGAGAATTAACTGGTTTACCTAATTGGTGCATACAGAGTAGCACAAAATAGTAAAGACGGTTTAGAGAAATTTCTAAGCAGTGTAGGTTGCGTCCAAAAGCTATAAATTAACGTCAGATATGAATAGATCCCATGGTAAAACCCCTACATACCATTTCTTAGAATATTTAAAATGTATTAAATATTATCGAAATATTTTTAAAATATTTTAAGAACTTTTACAACCTGTATATCAGTTAATATTAACTTTTGTACTAAGGTAAGTTTAGTTAAATTGAAATATTTTAACGTCGCATTTTTGTTGTTAAATTTTGGACCATCACTTAGGGACCACCCTGTTTAAAAAAATAATATTAGAAGCCCCGGGGCCAAGGTACTGAAAACCTATTTTCCTTATTTGCATCATTAGGCACCTAGCATTAGAAGTTTCCAACCTATCAAAATCTGACTTTTAAAGGTGCTTAAAATTTAACGAGGTGTATTTAAAAAACCCGACAAAAACCCGTAACTAAAGTCTTGCGGCTAATTAGCTGTCTTGTGCGGTTTTATCAAAGCATAGTTTTTAAAAGGAATTTTACAAAGTCTGGAATATTTTGCCTTTAAACTTTGAATTCTTATCGGCATGCAAAAATATCAAAGTCATATTCCACTTTCATTTAAAAGTTACCATAAGATTTCATTTATTTTTTATATTGTTTAAACCGACATATTATATTAAAACTATAAAAGCACAACACTTAGATTGGAAGCTGGGCAACTAAGGAATCTTAGTTCTTGGGTTTGAACCACGTTAAATTAAAATATATCGACGTTTCGCCTTTGACTGCACGAAGAATGTTGAGAGATTTGTACTCTGAAAGAATGAAACACTAAATAATTCAGTGCATGTTATTTCCTTGCATTGTAAGGTTGCATCTGTCAAACACTATTCGATTTGGCAATACAGATTTTTACACTAGCCAAAGGTTTTTAATTGGATTTTATTGAGACCACTAACTGCAGATCAGATTTAAACTCATCAGTACGGTGTAGGCAATAATAAAAAAACCTAAATAAAATAATTTAAGAAATAAAAAAGGCGCATAAAATATTGCCCATCTGGCCCTCTGTCAACAGCGTAAAAAAGCGAATTGAACAAAATGTCAAAATAATTTTACAGAAGGAAAAGAGTTAAAAAGTCCTAACTGCTTGATATTTACTTGCATTGAAAGGTCGCATCTTTAAACACTGTCCGATATGGTGATGTATATTTTTACACTATCCAAATATTTTTCCTTTAAAGCCCATTAAGATCCGCAGACCGGTTTTCAAGTATTTGTTTCTCATTAGCAAGCTTTGCCAACCCTAGATGTTTTAAAATAGATCTTGCCATGTTTGTCTATACCCTTTTAAACGTGTTGCAAAAATAAAAGTTTTATTATTATTATTTTTAAATTTACCTGCTGCATCCCTCTGCAAAAAGCAATACCTTCCTAGAGCAAAAATAGATTCTACCAAATGCGCCAGATAACTAACGGAAAATACTTGTATTATATTACGGGGCGAGCATAAATGTTACTTATTTCCTACGAGTATAAAATTAAAAAGCGGTTGTAAGTCATACAAGAAGAAAATAAGTATTCCGCCCGAGTTCCACAATATACTTTTTCCACGACTATGGATATATCGCTGAAAAACATTTTAAACCAACTTTTTGGTGATTTGTATTAGAGCAATAAACGAATTTATAGTTTCCGATATGTGACATATTACTGGTCATGGTTAGGTTGCGAATGTTAATCGAATCTGATTTATATTAATACAGTCTTAAAACCGAATATAAAGCGACCTGTAACCATTCATTTACCGGGTATGTAAAATATAGTTTAAACAAAATATTATTTGGCTTTTCATCAGAATAAAATTAAAAAGTTTATTTAACATTTTATGGAAATTAAAACTAAACATTGTTTACTATTCTTCTTTTTATCTGGTTAAGATACCTAATAGGTGTATCTTTTACCAGTTAATTTTTCCAAAAGTAATGTCAAACTCTAAAGTGTCCATCAGACATTTCATTTTTATATTTTTTTTCAGTTTTCCAACAAGTTTATCAATAAGTTTTTAGGTAAACTGTTTACCACATTTTTGGTAAACTATTTACCACATTTTTGAGACGCAACCATTGGCCCAGTTCTCATCTGGCGTCTTGTTAAGATTTTATTTTATTAGATTAAAATAATTTTAACCGAGTGCTAATGAACCTTTGTTTATAGATTGAAATCTTTGTATTGTAAGTAACTTAATATTAAATATTTCATTATTTAATTTCTTTTAAAGTTATAATAACTTTTATTATATTGTGTAAGAGCAGAATAGTTCTGCATAATGTATAAAAGTTTTAATTTTCATAAAATGTTAAATAAACTTTTTAATTTTATTCTGAAGAAAAGCCAAATAATATTTTGTTTAAACCTAATCTTCCAGAAAACAAATAAAGCATAAAATACTTTATTATATGGCTAAACATTTTGTACTAATCTTCTTCTTTTTTCTGGTTAAGATACCAAATAGCTGTATCTTTTACCAGTTAATTTTTCCAAAATAATATCAAACTCTAAAGTGTCCATCAGACATTTCATTTTTATATTTTATTGAGACCACTAACTGCAGATCAGTTTTCTAACAAGTTAATCAATAGGTTTTTAGGTAAACTAAACAAATATGGGAGCCTAAACATAAATGTTTATTGTTTTATTCTTCATCCGGATGGTCATCACGTAGTAAGGTTGTCAAGCGTATCTACGAACTGAGAAGTACAATAGTGGTATTTTTGAAGGAAGAAGGTCATACGCATTCGGCAGACTTCTGCGGCAAGCTATTTTTTATTGATGCTCCTAATCTTCAACTTCAGACAAAAAACTTGAATGTATTTGATTTGAGTAAAAAGATTGAATGTTTTTGTACAAAATGCATTTATGGAATAACAAGTAAAAAAAAATGCTTTGATATGTTTTCACAATGAGTAGTATCCAGTATTTTCCATCAGAATATAATTATAAAATTGTAATGTTAAAAACCATGGAGGGCGATTTAGAAAACCAGAGTACGAATTTCCGACGATACTTTTTGCAGAAGAAGATAATAATTTGTCCAAGTGTTATCGGGTTTGTAATCCATTTGACAATAAACCTTATGTCCTATCACTGGAAGAAGAAAAACAATTAATAGACATTTTGTCCAACAATTCACTCAAAATGGATTTTAGTACCAAATTAAATTAAGGCTTAGAATAATAAGTTTGTAGTTCGGTATTTGACAATAAAAATTTTATATATCGGTTTAAGTAATTTTGCTTGAAATTTATTGCGCCTCACTTACCAACCTAACCTGCCTCCCTAAGGGGCGCGCCCCACAGTTTGAGGACCGCTGACCTAAACTTTGACCAACTGTAAAGCGTTGTTACAATAGGTTGATATCCACCTAAAAGGGCATAATCCCCATTATACTATTATTTGAATAAACGAGTAACAATACAGTGATCAGCATATTTGTTATGACAACACAGCGATGGTGTGACATAGCTGCTGCAATGCAGAGGTCAAGATTGCATAAATATATTTGCATGAAACTAAATTTTATTACACGACTATGTAAATTTTCTGTAATAAAACAATACAAATATGTCAAGAATACGAAAGTACTTTTATAACCCTTATTTAGTGTTTTAGGTCTAAATATAGATGTAATAGATAGTGTAACAAAAAATATGGAAAGGACTAAAGAATAAAGTAAAATTGCTTTATTTTTTACCGCATAAGTAGTCAAATATATTTTAAAGTTGCTAACATGAATATTGCATGCTAAAAGTTATTGAAATATAACACGCAATTCGAGAATTGCAATTAAAACTGTATTGGTTAAATGAAATGCCTGTAATGCTTACAAATAAAATCAAAACTTTATTAAAGTGTGTAGAATTATAACAAGGTATGAGTAAAGAAAGATATTTTTTTATTGAAGATAATAAGTACATACAGTCTGGTACATGTTTCTGCAATAAATGGAATTAATCTTTTAAGGGGTAATTCTTGGACTTATTTAAAGAAAAAAACCTTTTGTAGACATATAGCCTAAACGTCTTAACTTTTAAGATACAGAGTGTTATATTAAAAAATAAAACTATTTTTTAAATATTCTAACTATACCTTATTTAATTTTGTTTTAATTCTGCAATATTTTTAATGGCATTAAGGGGGTTATTATTCACTAACTTAATAACATCTAATAAGTCCAGTGGCGTCTTGAATGGCAACTGAAGGAATGTTTCTAACAAACAACCGATACGCCACTTACTGTCTAAATGTGTGTAACATTTTATACTTTTTTAGATTGAGCAAAAAAAATACAACTTTTATGTCTTTAAATTTTTTTCGTAGCTTGTTTAGTTTAAGAGAAAAACAATCAAATAATTGCATATTTTTAGATCATAAAAGATGCATATATTTTTCTTTTAAAAATGTGTTTTTATAATTTTTATTAGCAAGTATGTAACAAAAATAATAAACACCTATTTAAATAAGGTTTATATCGAGTAAACCAGTTTTTATTAAAATAAGTGTTTTAAAAAATTTAACACCTGTATCTCAAAAGTTAAGACGTTTAGGGTATATGCACATATAAAGTTCTTTTCGTTAAATGAGTGCAAAAATCATTTTTAAATATTAGCATGTACTTAAGGAACACCATGTAAATTAGTTGGTGCACGAAGACGTTAAATTAGGTTTATAACCTCTTTTAATTGTAGGACTAGCTAATTCAGTTTCATTTTTATATTTGAAATAACAAAAGCACATCCTAAATACATTTAAGATTATACCATATTTGATATGTCTACCTCTTATAGTTTTAAAAATATGTCCATTCAAATCTAGAAAATAGTAGATATAACGTCAATTTTAACTAAGACACTAAACTTAATGCTTATAGCTTAGAGCTGTAGAGATCATCGAAATTTAACATAATTTTCATATTTGGATGGCCATATTTCCAACACTATATGAAAGAGACATATTAAACGTGGCATATTCTTAAGGGATCTTTTAAAGAACCTATTTAATGGTAATGTTATATACAGGGTGTTTTATTAACAAAAGCCAGTTTACTAATAAATTCCGGAGGATGACCATATTTCCGAAACTATTAAAAATTTGATATATAACATAATTAATTTTTTTAAATTTCTTGTTTGGATCTTTTAAAAAAAATTTTAATATACAGGGTGTTTTATTTAAAAAAATATTAATTTTTTATAATAAATCAAAAACCTGATGTTTAATTGTTGTTCTGATAGTAGCACGTTAATCAACGGAAAAAATACTACAACTTCACTAATTCAAACGACATCGTATTAACAAAATTAAAGAAATTAGCAATATTGTCGACTTAAGTTTGATCACCCTGTATATAAAAGCCTCCAAAAATCTAAATTGATATGCTTTTACATACAATCGGTATTTTGTTAAAGGCTTTTTATATAAAAAAAAAAACTATCAAAGACCAATTCTTAACCCTACCTAAACGACACTTTTAAACGAAAGCATGATACTACATATTTATCATAGAGTGCATTTCAATTAAAGCAAGCCACCTCCTATAATTTTGACATTTATACCCTTACGTAAAAATCGTGAAACACGTCAATTACACACACACGTCACATTACTGTAACAAAATTTACTTTTTCATGGATTTTTCCTCTCCCCACCAACACAAACGTCAAAAGAATAACTAAAAAAGGGGTGCAAGTGGCAAACAGGGTGTCCCCACTCTATTTATACACGAAATAACTTCGTTCCTTTACAAAATACAAAAAAAACTTGAAATAAAAAATGTTTATTTAGATACACTCTCTTTACTGACAGTACTAGTTAATATACGAAGTGTTTTAAAAACATATTTTTATTGTCAAGCAGGTTTTCTTTAATAAAACACACAATATATTTTAAAAATGTTTAAATCTCTAATAAATTCTACATCAAAATGTTTTTAACACCATACGTCAATTATTGCTGCTTTTTGAGATATCAGCAGTATGTTGGTATACTTCTTAATGGTTAAAAGTTTAAAAATAAGTTTCTGAAATTCTGTTTCTAACTATTTTTAAATTATTTTGAAACTGTCAGTGACAAATACCTTTCGTTTAAGAACTGCTAGTAGGTACGTCAGCAATTTAGTTTATTTTAGATGCATATTTAATAACTTAAACAATAACCAGTCATAGTTGACCGATATATATGTCGTATTTTAATGCCATTAAGAAAATATGTGCCTATAATAAACTAAATTGCTGACATATCTATTAGTAGTTTCTACAATGAAAGGTAATTAATAATATGTTATTATTATTTGTTACTCTGACAGTAACAGAATTATTTAAAAATAACTAGAACCAAAATATTATTTTATTTCTTTACTGTTTATCATTAATACGTATATCGGCATACTGGTGATACCTTAAAAACTAGCAGCAATTGACTTATAGTGTGTTAAACATTTTGATGTAGAATTTAGTACATACTGAAAATTTATTAAAATATACGGTTGGCGCAAAGTGCAACTTTGCGCACGCAAATAAAAAACAAATTTTTACTGGTCGTTTTATTAATAAATTATAAAAATCATATTAAATTTTTTATTTTTTAGTGTATTTAGTGTATTTTAATTTTAGGTAAGCAAGTTGACTTTATACCTATTATTCTAGGGACAAGTGACTAATAATGTATGATTTTGTAAACGTTAATATTACTTAAAAATTAATGATGCCGAAAAAGTACATCTTATTGAAATAAAAGTGTGCCACGAAAAAGTAAATTTCATGAAAATGTTGTTAATATGAGCCAAATATACTGCATAATTTAATTACGTATTATGTCCTATTTTAAACTACTTAAAGTATATTTAAACATTTAAAACAAAATTGTTTTACAGTTCATCCTAATTTAATATTAACAATAGACACACGAATACGAGAAAATTTGCCCTAATTAGTAAGTCAGTAAGGTTTCGTTAATTAAGGCGAAATGAGGCTGACAAATAAAGACAACATTAGCTATAATAGTCTTTAAATTACGTTGAAAATAAATATATGTTTCGCTCATTTTGAGTTACCTATTATGGTAAATAATTTACAAATATTTAAGATAAAAAAGTAATGCTCTAATAATTTTTGAAACATTAAAAAGCAATTTTTTCTATTTAGTATTAATATTTAAAAAATGTTTCACAAGAAACCAACTGCGGATACAATTCAGTGTATTAAAATCGCGAGCGAGGCGAAATTAGCAGTTTTTACCAACGATGTCTACTAAAGTTGAAAAAGTGTTCTAATCACATATGGTTTACTAAGCAGTGTCTAGTTAACAATGTCGTACCCAAACATATGAAAATAAAATGCAACTACCAGTCCACACAAGCAGACACAGCCATCCACACAGCATATAAAAAATGGTTACACGAAGAAGAAAAAATGTGGTATATGTCAAGAGACAATGTAAGTCTACATTTAAAATTAATTCACACAGAACTCCTGCAAAAAGAAAACTATTTTTATTTTCAATATATTGATAGACTTATAAGAGAGACGGTTAATGAAAAAGTTCAGTTTCAATACAACACACAATATAATAAATTAAGTAGGCTAATTTCAGAGAAAAACAATTTGTATACAAATATCATAGTTAACAGTAGCCATCAAGAGATGTTTAAATTTTACCCAAGAGTGGTAAACCTTTCTAATATTACCTTTACACAGAAAGAAATGTCTTTGCTCGAAAAAGGTTTAAAATACTCTCCTCATATGTTTAACAAACAGGAGCTAGAATCTTTAGCTGTAAACACAGAAATTGCAATTAACTCGTTAGATAATATAACTATAGAAGATAAAATTGATTTAGCTAAATTGTTTAATAATATTAATATTCCAAATGGTAATAAAGGAGAAATTAAATGCATCATAAGTTTAAAAGATAAATTAGTTCAAAACAACTTAATTCTTTGCAAAGCAGACAAAGGTAACACGGTTACAATTTTAACTAAAATAGACTATATTAATAAGGTAGAACATTTATTAGAAGACAGCAATGTAATTAAAATACCAAATGACCCCACAAACAAACATCAATCTGAAATTATTAAGATACTTAAAGATATTCCCATTATCACACAAAATCAACCATATAAGCTCAAATACGAAGTACTCTTGATGAAGCCCTAGAAAGGCAAAACAATTGTAGAGTAATGCTCTAATAATTTTTGAAACATTAAAAAGCAATTTTTTCTATTTAGTATTAATATAAAAAAGTAATTTTTGATAATATTTTTTACCACCACCCACACTTATATAACAAAAAGTCCCAATATTTTTTTATTTTATTTAACAGTTAACTAAAATTTAAAAAACAACCTGCATATATAAGATTAAAGTGTATTTCTTCCGTTCTAGGGAAAAATCTAACATTTCATTTGTGTTAACAGGTAATAAAATGTGACTTTTCGTTAAATTACTTTTTACCCGTGGTAAAAATGTATTGAATTACTTTTTTCACGTGGCAAAAAAATTTAGTAGTTTTTCCTTGAACATGCATACACGTAATAAATGGTAGGTATTTAATTTCAGAATATTTTATTTTACAAAAATTACATTTCCTGTACATCTAAAGTCCAATAAGACATTCTTTAAAAATTACTATATTGAAAATAATTACTAAAACATCACTTTTAAATCCAAATTTTTAATTTAAGTATGTTAAATTGCAAAAATTTCATTAAGAGATATTTAATAAATCCATTAAAGGCTCCCATAGCAAACGCAAGTTGTAATTGTCGTTTTTAATACAACAGCCGACCATTAACATAATTAATTTTCTGACTTTAGTATATTTAAAAAATGGGTTTTTTTTAACATTAAGTCATCGTTTTTTCTCTCAGAGAAAGAAATTATAAAAACCATATCACTATTGTTGTAGCAAATTTATACAAGGGTTTCATTTATAGTTTGCCACCTACTTTTAACTATAACCAAGAAGGATAAAAAAATATGCTTTGCAATTATTTTTTGAGCAAAAAAAAAGGAACAAATGAATATCAAAGACTCAAGAAAAATAAAGAGGTAAACTTTTTTTAATGGAACACCCTATATTATATCACTCATCAATAGGTATTTAAAAGAAATTTACAAAAACTTCAAATTTAATATATCTATCTTTAATAATTTCGGAAATATAGACCTTTAAATGTGTGTATAGTTTCAATTACATCTATGACTCTCGGTCTCACCTTAGTGTCGCCAGTAGGTATGTTAGGTATAATGAAAATTATGTCTACTATTTTGTAAGGGGTCATATTTCGAAAACTAATAAAGATATGTGGTATTTTTGTGAATCTTTTTAAAATACCTTTTACTAATGACATATTATACAGGGTATTCTAGTTAAAAAAAGCTTACGCCTTCATTTTCCTTGAGTTTTTAATTCCAATTGTTTTTATGATCTAAAGATAATGGATAAAAAAGTATGAAAATTTTAAACACAAAGTTTTCTCTCTTTTTCTTGGTTATAGTTAAAAGTGTGTGGCAAAATAATATTGAAAACCCTGTACATACATATTATAAAATATATAATTTTCTATTTATTGGTATAGTCATATATTGATTGTCAATAATCTAGACAACAAGGGAACTAGCTACAGCGCACAGTGCACCAATGTGTGACCAAAAAACCTGATTTTCGTTTTTTTAGTCTGGGTTCTATTTTTAGTAAAATTGATAGTAACTAAATTGACAAAAAAATTATATTTTAAAATCATAAATTTGTTAGGCCACGCATCATTTAAATTTATTGCATTAAAGTTAACAAAAATTGCAGGTAGCATATTGACAAACAATTATCAGTTACAATTTTGCCTGAATATTTGGAATTTTAACAAAAGAAAAAAATATGAGTATTGTATAATAGAGGCGACAAATACATGTAAATGTCTTAATTATTACATCTTAAGGAATATTTGATTTCCATCAGTTTGTTTTTCTTATTAAAAGAAAGTATAGCGGTTTTCTACATATTATTGTTCTGTTTTGGCAAATTCACTAAACTATAAAAATGTATATTTGCAACTTTTTGTCATTTTGTAGAAAACTTAATGTAGAATAAGGCTTATACTTAGAACTGCAATTTTTGCAACGATTCCAAATGCAGATCGTTTTTACTCTGCATGAATTATCTACGGTAACTGTTTTAAACCTTGGGTTTCAGCAATAAGGCAAGAAAAACAAGTTGTAATAGAATTATTATAAATGATTTTACCATCCAAAATCCTGATAATTTAAAAGTAATTAGTACAAGTCTTTAATTATAAAAATTATTTGCAGTTTTTCTTACACATATAGCTAGTATAAATACTCCCTGAAGTCAAATGATAAATTTACACCTTCTTTACTTTTTTTTAATTCTAAAAAATTAACAAAAACATTAGTTTATTGGGTCTATCCTGTAATTTTTAAATAAAGTTTTAAATTGTAATTATCTCTTTGAATATACAGGTAAGAAGAAAAATTTAAGTTTATTATTTTTAAATGCAACCCCCTGTATATTATATCAACATTATAAAGATCGTCCAAAGTGCTTTACAATATTATTACATTTGATATGTCTTCTTTATTAGTTTTGGATATATTAATTTTGTCCAACAGTTCCATAAGATCGCTGTACTATGCAGCGCCGCGAATAGTATTACGCGAATTACTTGGTACTACCTTTGACTGCTCCATAACCTAAAACCTTATATCTATAAGGACTGGAAATTCAAATTTTATAAAGCTAGCTCAAACGGTTATAAAGATATGAAGGTCCAGAAGTCGTTAATTTTCAACTAACTGACTGACATATAAATCAAAAACCTAACCCACAAAACAAGAACACACATAAATTTAGAAGACTAAAAAGTTTCATTTCTAATTGCTTAATCGGAAAAAATATAGAAACTTTGCATAAAGTCTTGGCGTACTTTTTAATCACATTAATATTTACTTGTCCGCTGAGACGCCACTAGACCCAATAATCTTATTCTATGTAGAGCTTTACAGGCACCTTATTACATTAAATAGGTGTATAAATTTTATCTATATTGGTTTATGTTTAATATGTGTTTCAAAAATATCGACTTTTTTAAAAAGCTTTAATGCCCTGTATCTCACAAATGAAGCAAGACCGGACATATGTTTATGAATACTTTTTTCTATAAAAATATATAAAAAAATCAGCTTCTTAAGTTTCGTACCTTAGTTAGGTAACACCCTGTGTAGCAACGTCCCCCTACGTTACATCATAAATAACCTTTAACAACTTGTGAAAGAAACTATTTTTTTTAAATCCTTACTTAGGAATTGTTTAATACTTGTTAAAAACAATATAAATTTTAATTTTAAAGAGCAACAATTAACAAAAAAAAATCCTTTTGCATTACAGCAGCAATTTGTGTAAACTGGTGTAAATATTTCTAAAGCATAGACACAAAATATAAAGTTACCTCTTATATTTTGTGTCTATGCTAATGAAATGGCTATAAATTTTACCAATCTGTGTTTGACAATTAATCCAGTAAACTACATTATTCACATCTTGCTGGAATGTGGTATAACATCAAGAGTGATAAATTATGAAAGTTTTATTTATTAGGTCAATTTGTAGAGGCACGTCGCTTTAAACTTTGTTGATAACTATTAGAAGTTTAGCTCATTATTAAATAAAAAAAAATATAAACCCGCTCTTTAATATTAATCCTTAACTGGTGCCATCTAAATTTTTGTCACAAAGGTGACATAGAGTCTGGCAGACTCCTGAGATTTCCTTTATCGTAATTCAGATAATCTAAAATATTTCTTTATTTTTGTATGTTTAAATAAAAGGTGTATAAATGTTTTAAATATTTTTATATAAAAAAAAACATAACTAAACACTTGAAAAAGCCCAAACTAAAAAAACTTAAATAAAAATATGATCCTCCTAACTAATACAGCCTAAAATACAGGTCGAATTATTATTTTGGGCATAAATAGATCATTAACGATGGTGAAAGTACTAAAAAAAAAAACTAATAGTACTGCCCAAAGGTAAAAAAAATGTGCAAAACGTAAAATAAAGTAAATAATTTTTTTTAAGACTGTAGGGAAATGGGTTTTTTGCAGCTAAAGCACAAGTATGCTGTCTTTTTTTGCAAGTTTCTTTTCTAGAACATCACTTTTAAAAATGTCTCAAATACAATAATACTTTTTTTTTTTTTTTTTTCACCCTTTCGGGGTCATCCCACCCAGGTCCGACGACCGCCCCCTAGGTGGTGCACTGCAGCCTGAAGGCTTATTGTACCTTGACCCCTACTCCTTCTCATTCACACACCATTCATTCCATAACTTAGATGGTTGTTGCTCGGTCCACATCCCCGAGCAGACAACACCGTGTGCCGCCGCCCGAAACACCGCTGCCCTCGGACACCCATCTAAATTATGGGCGCGCATTTCACTGCTTAACTCCAGTGATCGACGTTTGCCGATACAACCGAAGCCGCCACAAGCGCGCCACAATAATACTTAGTATTAGATCTCTTCTAAAGTTTTCTACGTTTAACACGTTCACTGCGATACTAGTCAAGGGTGTCTTGCTCAAGAAACCAAACACAAGTGTTGTTTTCATTACGACGGTACCAGACTCATATGTCTGGTATGTATAGCATCAAATCTATTATATTTAAAAACCATTGGCATGGGTTTTATACATTGTTAATTGATAATTGTGCCAGGAATAATGTGCTTAAGCCGGGCTGACGTAAATAAAAAGGATCAAGCAAAAATACGTTGATTCAGTTAAAATTATTTATTTATTAAAAAAGACATAGGTATGTAAAAATTTTTACTTAATTTAGCTTTGCTATAATATTAAGCTTTTTTTATCAAAGCACGAAAGGCACATTGCGGGTTTTTATCACAATCAGCACAGTAGCCTGATACTTTAGTAACTTTTTGTCCGCTTCTCTACTGGATAATGTAGCTTTAAGGTTTTTATAGCAACCTACACAGTTTCTATGCCGTTTTCTCCCTGGGCTCTGCTCAAAAGTAAATGTATGGATTCTTTTGGGAGTGCAAACTAAGCTTGTATTCTGTTGTTTAGAACCTTGTTCCACTGAGCGCAATTGCCAGGTTCACTCTAAACTGTAGCATGCTTTAATTGTTTTGATGAGTCACATTACAAATTACATGAGAATTGACAATTGTAGTTCCTAACAATAATTTAAACGCCGTTTTTCTATACCATTTAAGCCCTTTTCGTAAAGCTGTGTAGTAAGAGGGACATTTGATCTCTCAGATCGACTCGTTTTTTATCTTTATTGTAATCTATGATGCATTTAGGTTTAAAAACTGGCTCTAAATTTTTATTTTTTTGCCGGTATCTCGTAGGCTTTGATATCATGGTCTTTTTTATTAGATATCATGAGTATGGGCCTCTTATCCTGCCACTTTATTATTTTAGCATCCTTTCCATTATGTACTCCCTATCACTTTTTTTTATACCGCGCTTATTGAACTCTTTGTAAAGACTTCTTCTTGTTTGATCTAAGTTCCACAATAAAAAGTTTTTCTTGCTTGAAGTTTTTTTTTTTACAAAATGGACACCTAAGTAAAAGTTGTCACCATATAAAGATGCGACCTGAACCTACCAAATGACCCATTAGGTTCATCACCACTCTTATTGTATGAGGGTCGCTGGAATCATTGCTATTTTGTTTTTAATAATTCAAAAATTTTTGGCTTCGTAAAGCCATTATAAACAAAAAATATTTGTTACATTACAATACAAAACCGCACAAGCCTGCTCAGACACTTCCAGTTACATGTGTCGGGTACCGCACACATGTGATACTGTTTTCACTTGGTGCGATACCGGTCGCATGTGTCCGGTACATACTACGCATGTTTTAAACACTACTGTACTACCTGTAGCTCTGCCGTAAGAAAAATGGTTTTGAAGATACAGCCTTCGGTGGAACGTAATAGATGGCACAACCAGTAGCCGTCGTAACGTTCTAAAGGGTACCAGACATATGTGACTGGTATCGCAGTGAACGTGTTAACCTTCTTATCATGTAATCTTTAACTAACAGATCAGCTAAATTTTCAATAATAGAAAATCGACTTCATTTTTTATAAAGGACGTATAAATGATAAAAGAATTATTGCGAAATATTACCACAACTACCCATGGTAATTAAAATAGGTTTTGTTACACACGTGGTGACATGGAGTATGGAAGACTCCGTTACTAATCTTACTCTTACTTAAAAACAAATGAACGCTAGATGCTGCCCTTTAAGCACCAACTACTACAGTCTAGGAAGGTATGTACTATGAACCGTAGGTTT
>JACEGR010008359.1:0-30000 GCA_014170235.1 Listronotus bonariensis
TTAGTTGAAACCTTACTGCAGCAAATTATTTTTAAAACGGCCGATTATCACTTTATATCCCTGTGTTTTACGTCAAAGCAGCATGCAAGAAAAGTTAATATTGGATCAGACGTCACTGATGTGAAAATGGGTCCGATGTTCAAAGAGAAAAGTTATGCCCGGAGAACAAGCAATAGATCAATCTAGAGAAATCTCGACGGTATTAAAGTATAACGCCACATATTTTTAAATTTTAGATTATGACAGAAAAACGGTTTGCCCCTAATCAGAGAATATTACAAGATTGTCATGGCTGGATTCAAATAGATAAAATGAAATTAAAAAAATTGAAAGCTTTTCTGAAAATGTGCTTTAGAAATAAAAAATTTATAAAACTGATAAAAGTAAGTTAATAATTGAGCTTAGTTCGCGGACCAATACAAAAGTTTTGTAAACGTCAAAGGGCAAAGTAAAAGTGAGACAGTTCAGTAAAGTCACGGTCAAGACTTAAGGTACGTTTATATCTGACACTTCTTATTGCATAATATTTATGTCAGATATAAATCCTGGCTAATGTAAACAAATAAAAATATATCAGACATAATTGTCCAAGGTTCCAACTTTCATATTTTAAATGGAACACGCTGTATATTTGCGGGATTTGAATTTCACCGGCCATTCTTGATCCAAAATCATTAATATTTCCATAACCTAACACTTCTAGTTTTGGAGAAAATGGCGTTTAGAAATGTCCAAACCACAGCACAGTATGCAGTTTTATGGGAAAACAAATAAACATCAGACAAATTTAAAATTCCTAAAATATTTCTTTTAAAAGTCTTTACTCTTCAGAGACCATTATAATACTACTTCCTGTTTACCGGAAGTGCTTTAAAATCTGAACCTTCTAAGTATGATAACCCTGGTAATTTTAATGGAACGGCCTATATATTTTTTAAGATTTAAATTCTTTGAGCTATTTGTGATATAAAACCTATAATACACCCATAATCTTTTTTTAATTAAAAAAGGAGTTTGAAAACAACCTCACAACAATCAGTGTAATGGATATTGTGTCATCGCTTGACTTTTTAAACGCAGCCGTTTTCTCTAAAACTAAAAAGATAGGTTATGGGTGTATTATAGGTTTTATATCAGGAATAGCTTAAATAATTTAAATATTAAAAACATATAGGGTCTTACATTAAAATATCCAGGGTTATCATACTTAGAAGTTAAAATTTTACAGCATTTCCGGTTAAACAGAAAGTTATATTAAAATGGTCTCTGAAGGTGAAGTCTTTTAAAAAACTATTTTAAGCATTTAAAATTTTTGTAATATTCATTTGTTTTTTCATAAAACTGCATATCGTGCTGTCGTTTGAACATATACAAACGCCATTTTCTCCAAAACCAAAAGAGTTGGATGAAATATGTAAGGTCTTATATCAGAAATGATCTGTACAATTCCAATCTAAACAAATATACAGGGTGTTCCATTTAAAATATCAAAGTTTCCGGTTCCGGTTAAACCGGAATTAATACACAGATGCTATTATATCTAAAAGTTGCATCCGGTGATACAATATAACGTTCCTGAATTTATAAAGTATACAGTTGCACTAAAGAAAATAAATTGCTGGATAGTAATTTCGTTGTAATCACCCGGTATAACACTCTTTCCTTTTTGTCCTTTCCTTTTGCTCCTTTCCCAATAGGGGGTGCAAAACATCTAAAAATGCCTAATATCAATACTTCTTTTGCCAAAACTTACTACTTTTCAATTTTCAAAAGCCAGGGGTGTGCAAGTGGACCTCCTTGTACCCCCTCCCGGCACTCATGCGTCCGGTTCATATCAAACTTTTTTTTGTGCCGGTGTTATTAATAAATTTGCTAAAACCAGCACAGAACTGATTAGTAAACTGCTAATTTGATTGTACTTTTGGAATATATCAATTGTCAGCTTACAACAGCTTATTTGTAAGAATTTAATTTTTGTTTGATTAAACAGTTTTAGAATAAAAATGCATTTTATTCTTTACCTAATCACCTTTGTATTTTTCCAACTAGCTTCATTATTCTATGTACTGATTAAGTATTGAAACTCATCATTGGGTATGGCACGAAATTGTGTAGGTTGTTTAGTATCTTTTGTGTCACGCATTGGGTTTTGGCCGAGGGCCTTACATGAAGCCAGACCACCCACTAAGCAAAATACATAACATACTAAGGGACTGAAAAGTTTCTTGCTTGCTTGTTTATGGCTTTCATGCTAGTGAATCTACTGAAAAGTTGTCTCGGTTAGTTCGGTCAGTTGGTTATACACTAGCGAAAAATTAAAGGATACAAAAACTTAAATTTTTTGATGTTTTTAAGTGGCTAGATTTGGCTTAAAAAATTCCCGTACTAAAATTTAAAAAAAGTATTTTAAAGCTTGAAGTTTCTGGTTTTAAGATCCTACAGTAAAACTTTTTTCAAGCAACGTCTACCGCGCAATCCTAATGAATACCGGAAAGAATTTTTTTTTCCAACTTAACCACTATATGTATCGGATAACTTGTTCATTCAGCTTTAATTTTCTTTTTTCAAAAATTTGATACGATCACTTCTCGCTGAGATATTGAACTTTGAACAAAAAAGGACCTTTTTGTCTTTGAACATCAATATCTTAGCAACCGCTGATGGCACAAAAAAATTTGGGAGGGTTTTAAAATCCTAAATAAATACTCTACAATAATTGGCTATGGTTAAAAAAATATATATATATTTTTTACGTTAATTTTAAAAATCAATAAAAAATTTACTTTTGCGGCTTTTGATATAATCAGGCGCTAAATTAAAAATATTGAGAAAACCAGTAATGTTAAGTATGCTTTTTACAGTTTAATATGCCTACGAGATAGTGCAATCAGATTTGCTCTATCTCTTTTTGTTTGCGCTAAATTCTGCAGGGTCAACGAGCAGGCGCCACCCTATACATACGGGCTGTTTCCTAATTGTGGTAAGAAAATTAAAGGGCGTATGCCTAACCTAATTTTATGAGGAAAAGTTTACATAAACATAGGTCCGGAAAGGCTTTGTTTATAATAAGATACTGCCCAGCAAGCACAAAACATAACTGGGCGGTTTTCGCGACATTCTCTTTATAGCAAGTGAAGTACATTTTAATTTAACCAACCTGTAACATTATTTATACGTTCGCGTGGGAAGATTAATGTACCAAACATATTAATTATTTACATTTATTTGTAACATGCATATAACACACATGCAATGTTGTAATAGTAAATGTCCAGAATATATGGCAGTTTTAATATATCACCAATGTATGTTATTTACCTTCGCCCCATATCAACTAACTTTTGTAAAATAAACAGTGTAGTAACACGGTAGATCGACCAACTCTTAGAAAAAGAAGGACGCCGCTTTGCTCTAACCTTAAATATTGGTGTAAGAAATAATATTTGTATTATATTTCCTTTGGTTAAAAATAAATCGTATGTATTAACTACAATGGTTTTAAAATTCTTTCCGTGGACAGCTGATATGCAGTGATTTTTGTTTTGCAATTAAGGTAAGCATGTATACGAGTCCCGTCTTCGTGAATTTGGCCCTACTCGTCTATATAAGGTCACGACATTCGGCCATATTGTTTTGACGTATTATGACGTCACATCTCCCATTTTGTGGCCATGTTGTTCAGTGCCGGGAGATATACTGTAATCAACAGAAAATATCCGAGACAGAATGACATCGATGACGAATATAAACCAAAAAGAAATATGCGTTTAGGGATCGCGTTACGACATAAAACCTTTTCAAGTGTTTAGAATAGTTAAGTAATATTTTTAGAGCAGTTCAATATATCCTTTCGTAGACACATAAGCTAAAATTTGTTAAATAAAGAGACCGTTGATTTTATGGTAATAAAATTGTTTTGAAAAGAATAGTGTTTTACAATACAGTTTATTGTATTAGTAGAACAACCGTTTATACAACAGTTTTTAATTATTTTTAAGCTGTAAATTCTTTTACTTTAAATAAAAAACATTTGGAATTACATCTTTCAACAAATATCACTTCCAAAACAATGCAAAATGAAATGCGCAAATTCTAGACGCCACTGGATTGATCATCAGCTTTAATTTTACCCAGTATTGCCAACTTTTTTCCGTGGAGTGCCCTTCCTTGCGTCCCCGACCTCGAACCGCCTAAAAGTTGAGGATATGTCGCAACCTTATAAATATAAACTAACCTTGGTGACTACCTAGTTTTGTAAATTAGGCATGGTTATGAATGGTGGAGGGAAGGATAACCATCGTTTATGGCGGACAAGTTGAAAAAGTGGCCATCGGAATGTAGCACGTTGGGATGGCGCCACAGTAGCCAGTGGAGGGATTTTGGTATTTCTTTCCTTTTTTATTTTGTCTGTCCTTTTTCATTTTGTATCTTACTCCAATAATTTATGCCCATTGGTTTTTTTTTATGCTACTCTGGCTACTACGGACACTTTATAAAACATTCAGATGGTTATCCTCCCCTCCACCATCCATAGGCATGGTACAGAAAAATGCAAAAAATACATTAAATTTTATGAAAATATAAAATAAGATGCATTTTTAACATATAAAAAAACAAAATGGTAATAAAAAATAGAAAAACATTATGGAAGAAGAACCCGTTACACATTGCATGTTTTATCTATTGCATATGCAGTATACCAAAAACTATGTAGGTACATATAGTACAGTAGTATATTATTAATAGGCAATGTGCCTATTATTTATTATCAAGTTTTGAAAGTTGTTTTAAATATTAATAAGCCAATTTGTTTCTAGCCACGCTGCATAACAAAACCTGCCGAAACCCAACTGCCAATATTTAGCGAATGTGTGCAGTATTTGAAGAAAAAAGGAATGAAGTAGAAGTGTAGTAATTTTATTACCAACATTTAAACCTAAATTGCAGGTAATAAATCAAGGTAACTTGCAAAATGGCTCAATAATAAATCTTGTATAATATATGTATGTATTGTAGTACCTAATAATGGAAAATATTAAATATTTTATATAAAAACTTGTGTTTTTCACTTTGCTTCTTTATAAAACCAAAATATTTTAGGTGGAGGTAAGTGTGGTAGTATAAAAATTTAAACCTTTTTTTTTCAAGCCCAGTAAAGTAAGAAAGATAAGGATATATGGTTAGATACTAAAAAAAATATATTTCATAAGTTTAAATTTTGTTTATATTTTTTTATCAAAATTTAGGTAAAGTGCTGGTCTGGTATACAGACGGATCCAAGATGGATGAAGGAGTGGGGGCGGGAGTCTACGGACCCAGATGTAGACTTGCAAAACCCCTAGGAAAATCTCCCACCATCTTTCAAGCTGAAATCTACGCTATAGATATCTGCGCAACCGAATGCGCCAAAAAAGGTCTACGGGGAGCAAATATCTATATTCTATCGGACAGCCAGGCAGCCTTAAAGGCATTAGCTTCATGCTGCTTTGACTCAAGGCTTGCCTGGGAGTGCCGACAATCACTTAATCAACTGGCTACAAACAACAGAGTAACTCTGATGTGGGTGCCAGGACATGAAGGAGTGAAAGGCAACGAGATTGCTGATCAACTAGCCAAAGTTGGTGCACAGGCCCCGTTTTACGGACCGGAACCATTCTGCGGGATAACGAGAGGTCACCTAAGGGAAGAACTCAGAGAATGGGAACAGAGGCAAAAAGAGACTTACTGGAATAACGCTTCAGGACAAAGACAGGCGAAGAGATTTATCTCTCAATCGCCTAAATACACTAAAAAGCTATTAGAGCTTCAAAAGAATGAACTCAGGATAGTTACAAACTTCCTGACGGGTCACGGCCCTCTGAGGTATCACCTTCAAAAGATGGGAAAGACCGACAACGACCGCTGTAGGTTTTGTGATCGATCGAGCGAAACCTCGGAGCATATACTATGCCAATGCACGGAACTAACAGGCCAGAGACTAAAATATCTGGAAGGAGTTTTCTTGAATCCAGAGGATATAAAAAGGCTCGCCCCCGAAATATTTCCAGCTTCGCGAAAAGTTTGGGAATAGAGGGGATTAACTAATGTAGGGTATCCACAAAAGATCTTTTAGGTCGAAGTGGGAGAAGGGCTAGCTTAAGCCGAACGACCCCATTCACTACAATTCAATACAATACAATAGGTAAAGTGCCTTTGGGCAGATTTTAAATTTTTTTATAAAAATTTGTAATTTTAACCAATTTTAATTAATATATAAAAAATAAAATAAATTAAAAATATATAGGACTTTAATAATCCTTTACTAATAGTACTTTCTTGGACTTGTCTTTATTTGTAATTTGTTAACATTTTGGTAATAAGTATTTTTTGTATTATTAGGTAACTTATCATTGTTCGCTTAATAATACTTCGAGATACATATTAACCAAACTGAAAACAAATTATAAATATTGGCAATGAAAGCCCAAGAAAGTATTACTGGTAAAGGGTAAATAGAAAATGTTATACCTACATTCAAATTTTAGGTTTATAGTACATATTAATACATTTGGTAACATAACATAAAAATACTTTATGTGATATATGACTAACATACAGTTTAACATAGACCTTCTTAATAACAGTGATAATAAAACAGAGTTATGCTCTCTAATGAGCTCTTTCAACTTTCAACAATGTATAAAAGAAAATACACGTATAACTAGATTAAGTAGTAGTTGCATAGATAATATATTTGTCATATTTCTCCAGATGAATGGATGGCTTCTGTCTTGCACGCAAATATCTCCGATCACACTGCACAAAAGTTGTGGTTGGATTTGCGTGTCAGTGGACATCATCCTCCATCTTTTAAAAGATTTTATAGTGAAGAGGCTAGGAAACATTTTCTGGCCGAACTAAGGAAACAAGATTGGGTAGAGGTTTTTAGTTTAGGTAGGCACGAAGTCAATAAGCAATGGTCACTATTTATAAATATGTATGTAAATATTTTTAACCTTTGTTTTCCAAAAAGCTTACACCAAAAACAGGAAACAAAGAATGTCTGTACAAAAATAATTTAGAGTTAACCGAAATTAAGAATAGGCTAGATTTATTGCTAGTGTTAAGAAATCAAGATGACAGGTATTCACAAATGTATAAAAATGTAAAAAACAATATGATGATTTTCTAGTAAAGCTAAGATCTGAACAATATGAAAACAGAATAAATAGATCAGACAACAAGATCAAATGTATGTGGACTATCTGTAATGAAATAGTGGGGAAAAATATCTCAAGTAACTTAGCGATATCTGGTAATCCTCAGGATATAGCTAATGATTTTAATACTTATTTTTATGAAAAAATACCAAATCTGTTGAAAAACCAAATAATACCTCCTTTTAGTACCAATATCAATCCAAATAATAAATCACTTTATTTTAGACCTCTCACTGTAACAGAGGTACTGGAGCTAACTCAAAAATTAAAAATAAATGTACTAGTGGTGACGATGACCTATCCACAAACATAATAAAATTGAGTATACCAGAGATCACTAATGTTATTGTATATATCTTAAATAATTCTTTAAGAGAGGGTGTGTTCCCAGACCAACTCAAAACGGTTGTCATAAAACCCCTGCTAAAAAAAGGTGATCCGGAAGTGTTTGACAACTATAGGCCGATTAGCGTCCCTCCTGGCTTTTCCAAACTTTTTGAACTGGCAGCATGCAGCAGACTGATACCTTTCATGAAGCAAAGTAATTTGCTTTCTGATAACCAACATGGTTATACAGATGGAAAATCAACACAAACAGCTACATTTCAGTTCACTCACGGGATTCTTGAGCAGTTGGAAGACGGAAAAGCAGCCATGGGAGTCTTTCTGGATCTTTCCAAGGCATATGACTGCCTTGATAGAGACCTACTTTTGACAAAACTTGAGTTGTACGGAATTAGAGGCAATGCATTAAAATGGTTTGAATCATACTTAACAGGTAGAACCCAAAAAGTAGTAGTAACAAAAGACAATATTGGGGCAAAGTCTGGAAGTTTGCAAAATGACATTGGAATCCCGCAGGGTAGCATCCTGGGACAAATTTTGTTTATAATCTTTACCAATGACATTAACTTTGAAATTCCTAAACAAAATATTGCTCTAACAGCTTATGCAGATGATACTAATCTCTTAATATCTGGTAAAGAAATACCTGAAATTATTGAACAAACTAAAAATATTTTTTCACAAACAAAGACCTGGTTCGAGAAAAACAGACTTATACTAAACAAGGAAAAAACTAACTTAGTCCTGTTTAGAACAAAATTAAATAATATCGATAAACCAGAATATATTGAAATAGACAACAATAACATTACAGTTCAAAGTAACACGAAATTTTTAGGAATCCAAATTGATGAATTTCTAAACTGGTCAGATCAAATAGATTTAATTAGTAGCAAGCTAAATAGTATAAGTTACGGTATCAGACTGACAACAAAATATGTTTCAGAGACTGCGTTGAGGACATTGTATTTTGCAAACTTCGAGGCCACAGCAAGATATGGAATTATTTTTTGGGGTTGTAATTCCAAGATACAAAATATCTTTGTTATACAAAAACGTTTATTGCGAACAATTTTTAAAATGTTATATAGAGAGAGTTGTAGAAATGTCTTTAGAGAAAAGGCTATTCTTACAATTTATGGTTTGTACATATTTGATACAATAATGTTTTTTTATAAAAATAGAAATAGTTTTAGGGTAGAAAGTAATCATAATTACAACACACGTACAACAGAGGTAAATTACCCAATTCATCACCTATCATTGTTTGAAAGAGGACCATACTATAGAGGCATTCGTTTCTACAACAAGTTACCAAATGATATTAAAAGTGCACCGACTTTAAAAGTGTTTAAAAGAAAAGTAAAACAATTTTTAATACAAATAGAACCCTACAGTGTGAAAGACTTTACAGAGAGACAATTGTAAAGTCTCTTTTTTTGTTGACGTGATTTCTTTTTATGTTTATGTATTTGTATACCTGAATATGATCAGAAATAAAGAGTTTTTCTATTCTATTCTATTCTATTCTACAGGAAAAAGACCTTGTTGCAGAAATTTGGCAGTCGCATAATACGCAAATACAATGTCTACAGTACATTCGATAAGAGGTTTAATGTATTACGCGGTATGTTGCTTAACATACAGGTAATGTTTTAGTGTTTGCTGGGAGGGTGTTAAACTTTAAAAAGAAAATCATATTTTTAATGATATCTCTTATATGACCTATCCGATTTTATTCAATTTTGGCACTTGTTAAAATAGGTAATTTAGCTCTAAATTTATTTTAATTAGTGAGATCAGTTGCGGCGAGGAACGCATCTCAGCTAATATTATTGACAAAAAATGTACGCCACTGACTTTTTACAACTTTTATATTATTTTTCAGATAAAACATCTAACAGTACAACTTTCTCCTATCATTATATGTTTAAGTAGCTTGCTTAGTTTAAAAAATAATTAATAGTTTAAAAAAACTAAAAAAACACGCTTTTATATGCAACCGAACTAAAAATTAGAAAATAATTTTTCATTAAAAAAATTTTTGTCATTTCATAGTAAAAAGCGTGGGGTGCATTTTACTATTTTTTCATAACTTTTCCATCATAGATATTGGCAAATATAATAATTATAACATTTAATATATTAAACACCCCACGCTTTTTACTATGAAATGACAATATTTTTTTAATGAAAAATTATTTTCTAATTTTTAGTTCGGTTGCATATAAAAGCGTGTTTTTTTAGTTTTTTAAACTATTAATTATTTTTCATTTTTAAGTTTTTGCTACTCTTGACAAAATGGCGAAAAATTATTTAGTGAACAAGAGTAGCAAAGTTTGTAATGTTTCCAACAGATTGCAACCCACTAAAAAATTTCTTCTCCATTTAGTAGCAAAGTTTGAAATGTTGCCAACAGATGGCAACCCAGTCAAAGTTTGGAATGTTGCCAGCAGATGGCAACCCACTAAAAATTTCTTCTCCATTGAGTGGCAAAGTTTGAAATATTGCCAACAGATGGCAACCCAGGTGTTGTTTTTATAATATAATGGAATTTTTTTCCTGGCGATTAAAAACAAGATAACGGGATACTTTTTGCAGATTATTGCATTGTCATGGGTCATTAATAAGTGTGCAAAGTTTCAAAGAAATCGAATAGCTGGAAGTTGGTTAAAATTAGGCTCAAAGATTCCGTTACATAGATAGCCAGATTGATAGATAGATAGTTACAACCCAAGTTAATAAAAGCGTGTTAAAAAATGAAATCTGCTATACTGCATAATCCTAGACTATACAAAATTATTGTGGCATTCTTTTCTTTTAAACATGAAGTGGTAAAACGTTTTATTAGCAATTATGTAACAATAACAACAAATATTTAATTAAATTTTACAAACAAAAGTGTTTTAGAATTTTTTTATTTTTTTTTAAAGTGTAATACCCTTTACCTTGAAAATGAAACATTTAAGGACCCATATTTATACAAACATTTTTTCATAAAAATGGCCCTTAAATTTTCTAACCGCAGAACTGTATCCAAATTGTAAATACGGTTCTGTGACTAAACTTAACTAACTAAAATTAGGTTTAGTAAAATAGTGCCATTTTTATTTAACAATGAAATAAGCAAAGAAAATATATATAATAAATATTTCCAATTGCATTTGTGGTAATTATTTAGTATACGGTTTTTTGCTATTTTAACGATTTTTTAAAATATTTTGGCGGACATGTTATCTATTTGTTGTCCTTAATAATAATATGAAGGCGCAGTTATGATTTTTTAATTTTTTTTTATAATAAAATTTTTTTTTTTGGAATTTGTCCACTTTTATTATGGACAATTGGCAACGTTGTATAAATATTTATTAATAAAAGAGGGATTATAAAGGGTGGTTAGGTTAGTTCGTGTTAGTCAACGTTTTTTTAAATCCTTTAATTTCACCAGAGACACTTCATGAATCCAGTTTGTGTAAATAATTCTTTCTTTTATTCACTCATAAATAGAATCAGACCCTTCCAATGTTGCCAAATGCTTTCCATATTTTGCATGGTATATCTGATGTTTTTAGTCGTTTTTCTTTCCACTTTTAGGTTATGAATTAACAATTTTATATTTAGCATATTTTTTATCTTTATTTTCAAAAAATGTGGAAAAAATTTAATTCTTACTTATTTTACATGTGATGTTCAGTTTCATTAACTCGTTTTACCAATTTTACCCCGCCCAGCACCCCTTTTCACTCCCCGGTCCCTTAAGTTTGTTTACTGATATTTTTTAAAACGGAATATTTTGGATGTGCGCCACTTACGTTTTATTGTTGTTGTTTCTTTGTTTGTTGACTCAGGTCCCCGAAGGTCCATTTGCCAGTACGTATTCTGGGTAGGAGTCTCCAGTAAGTCGGGCCTGTGCCCCTGGTGGCTCCCGATATTTTCACTTTTTAATTCTAATGCTAGTTACTTTAATTTCTGAAGGGCATAAATTGTGACTATCTAGCCAGTGGCTGCTACTGGTGTCGTGTATAACCTTCACTTTCATCACTGACGTATTTCCGCAGGCGTGCGCACCTCCTCAGCCATGCGAGGATACCATGTGTTCAAACACCAAAACGCAAAAAACTTCAGGCTTTAGGAATCTTCACTCACAGCGCTTAGCCCCAGAAGAAAGACGCCCCAATTTAGCGTGAGTCTTTTCTCGATCCCCAAGGGTACAGCCACGTTCGTACGATGCCTTCAATCGCCTACCCGGGAGGTCTTTGTAGACCTCTACGTAAACATGAACCACACTACTCGAAGATCGCGGAAAGAATCCACTTACGTTTTATTTAGAAGAGTGTCTAAAATATGTAAGTATCAATAATTGGTAATTATGCCGAATAGGGTTTTCTGCCAATTTTAAGATTTTTTAAAAAATTTTGGCTTACATGTTATCTCTTATTTGTTCCTAAGGGAGGGCACAGACGTGCAGGTGTAACCACGGTCTACCGTGGGTATACCCACGGTAGACCTGTACAGTTTTTATTCAGGTAGACCTGAGACCTGAGCGTGTGTGGGGCAATCAGGTATAACTGTACAGTTTTAACTGCACAGTTTTTTTCTCCGGTCGGCCGAAACACTACTCGGGTAGACCTGAGACCTGAGCGTGTGTGGGGCAATCAGGTTTAACTGCACAGTTTTTTCCTTCGGTCGGCCGTAAACAGATTTCTTTTTAATGAATAATAAAGTTTAACAGGTAAAGGATATAATAATTAAAAATTATATAATTTAAATAAATGTTTAGGTTAAATGACAAATACGGTATTGCTGTGCCACAATATATGTAAATAGTTTCGTTTTATTTTATTGTTTTTTATGATTTTTTTAAGAATAAAATATTTCTTATTGAGGCCTTTAAATACTTTCCTTCTTTGATAAAATGTATTATACAGGGTATACTATTTTCGATGTTTAGTACAGTGATCTTGAAAAACGCTTCCGCTACAGAGATGGATAAATGGGAAAAGAACTGTATTTTTAGTGCTTAGTTTAAATCGCTTTTTATTTCGTTAAGAATAATCATGGCTTACTAGATGTTTCCAAAAAACCGTTTGGTCCACTTTTTTTCTTCCGTAGCTCAGTTAATATTTTAAATAAGAAAATATCGGTGTTGAAGAAAAGAAAAAAATCGCTGCAGGATATACAAGGTGGTTGAAAATTGCGAAATATAACTTTGAAAAAAAAGAATATATTTTTGATACCTACTATTCTAATAGTAATTAATAATAATTAAAAATAAAAAAATCGTAATTAAAAGTTAAAAATAATTTATTTCCATTGATTATGGTTTCTGGAATAACTTAAGGTTAACGTAAAAAGAACAAATAAAAAAATATTTTTACAATTACGTAGAAAGAAAAGAGATTTTTAAAAATAAAAGCGTTAAAAAGAACCGCCTTATGATATACAGGGAGATCCAAAATTACGAAAATGGTATTTTGCCAATATAAAAAAATTATTATGAATATTTTTGTATGTACTTACTTATTTAAATACTATTACGTAATAGAAATTTTAATTTTTTGTTAAGTAAATCGTTACCCTTTGGATAATATTTACATGCATTTTAACTTAACTTAATAATGTTTGCATATGTAAAGCTTATTTTAGTTAACACTTAATTTTCCCGAGTAATCATAAATGATAAAAAAATGTATAAAACTTACTTTTTAATGTTTTTGTATTAAGTTGTTTCCAAATATATTTTTCATTTTTTTAATTTTTTTTGCGATTTTGAACCACCCTGTATATCATATATATATATATATATATATATATATATATATATATATATATATATATATATATATATATATATGCAATTAGTCAAAGATCCGAATAAGAAGCGACCTTTCCCCATCTGTTGTCGTTTAAACACTTTTTATATATTTGAAACAAAAAACCGCTATTGGTTGGCTAAAAAGTTATGGTAAAAAAATAAATAAAAAAAAACAACTTTTACCTTTTTAAGTATAGGTCCGAGTTGGGAGTATAATCTCAACTTTCAATTTTATTATCTTACAAAACAACCTTTAATTTTTTAACAAGTTCTTGATAAGCAGCTTCCCGTTTATTTCGGTCATGGTAATCCTTGTTTTTGATTTGCCATAGACATGGATAAGATTTATACATTTCAATAAATTCTTCAATGATTTTTTTTGGTTCAGACCAGACATTCTTTTAACTTGCGTTGACTGTGTGCTGTGAAAAATGACAACCACCCCACACAGAGACTAAACAACAACTAAAGGTTGTCGTTTATGGCAATAACATGAAATTTCGTTGAAATCAACTAATAAAAATCATAAAAGTTATCAAGTCCACGTAGAGTCCAAAATGTGATTCACCCTCCTGTCGGCGCCTTTTTGCGCTGCTAGTAGGACAAAGCGGCGCGGTATAATAAAGGGGCTACACTGGTTTTGATAACGGCCCATTGTAAAAAGTCCAGGTACTAATATAATAATTAATATATAAAACGTTTACATGTCACGTAGCTCCACTTCTATAGGTAATTTTTGCCGTCGGTGGTAAACGGGGCGCAAGGCCTTCACCAAAGTTTTATTGAACAGGTAAATGGGACGCAGGGATCTTGGGGTCAATAAAATCGTATAGGTAAACGGGGCGCAAATGTTTTCTTTAAAGTAAAGGTATTGAAATAAAATGTTGGTCTATTTTAAAAAAATTATTAATTACGAAACATTTATTGCATCAAAAAATATTTACATTCTTTTGTTTACTGTCTTTGGAAAATGTAAAATTTTTGCAGGCTATTAAATCTTTTCCACTCACACTTTCAATTACTGATACCAACATTTTCTCACTATTAAAATCTTGAGCGGAAATCTTTTCGCACATCAATTCACTATTACAATACAATGAGAACTGAACTGACTAAGTGGTATACAAATTATTAGTGTCAATTATAGGAATTCTTACCTGCCCTGACCCACACCCCCTCTCGGGAAGGGCTGGCGCCCCATTTACCTATGATATAAACGTAACCTTACAGGCGTGCAGGTAAAAGAGATATTTTCGCGCCCCGTTTACCTCCGTCCATTTTTGCCAATACGTGGTAAGAAGGCAGTCTAAAGAATTAAGGTGACACATTGTGCATATTAATTATGTTTACGTTTTGTTTTTATAAACCATTTTTTTAGGAAAACATTTAGGTTTAAAATAGTGGTCCCCCTCCCGCTTAACATATCAGAAATAAAGGTGTTTCGATATTGATTAAAGAGTTACTGAATTAAGTTGTCCGTTACTTTCTGATAGTACATTTCAAATTAAAAAGAAACAAATAGCTATATTTTCTAGCACTGTATTTATTGACATTTTGACTTCAGTCCTGAAGCTTTGCTAAATTTTCGGTTTGAAAATGTAGCAAGCAGTCGAAAATATCAATAAATGCATTAATGAGAAAACAAAGTTATTTGTCTCATTTTAATTTGACTAAAGAAATTATGGTAACCATAGTCATACACACAAGCTTTTATTTAATGGGACACCATGTATATTATTTATTTAATTTTAGTATTTTTATACATTTAAATTATATTTATAATCATTAAGTTATTAAATGGAGTTTACCTATAGTTTATTCTTTTAAAAAATTAAAAAAAAACAACCCAAAAAATGTTTTGCATTGTTTAAAAAATTCTGTTGCCATAATCAATTACTATGTATTTTTTCAATTACAAATAAACCAGTTCACCCTCGAGTTTACAAAGGATGCCGGCTTCGGTCGCCTTTTTAAAATAAACAGGTTAAAAAAACTTTACGACTTCTACGGTCGACCTGCGTGTCTGTGGCCGGTACAAATAGGATATTTTTGATTTTTCTCAGGTCGCCTGAACAAGTTAAAAAAACTGCACAGTTTTGCCCACACACGCTCAGGTCTACCTGAATAAAAAACTGTGCAGGTCTACCGTGGGTATACCCACGGTAGACCGTGGTTACCTGCATGTCTGTGGGGGCCCTAATAATAGTGTAATGGCGCAGTTATAAATAATTTAGTATTTTTTGTAAAAAAATAAAAATTTAGATTTTTCGAAAGTTTGTCACTTTTAATTTGAACATTTGGCAACATCGGCAACTTTACGCATCCGAGTTCTATATGTAGAGGATTTTTAAAATAAAATTCAACGTGACCGAAGTCACGGTCAGGTTAGTTCTTGTTAGTCAAGTCTCTTTTTTTTTTAAATTGGCTTTTTTAAGAAATTAAAAAAATTTATATCCCTTTGACATATTTTTGATGTTGCGAAATGTTCTTCATATTTGACTTTCAATAAATGACGTTTCTTTAACCTTGTTTGCTAGTTTGAGGTTATAAATTAAGTTTTTTCATTTTCTTTCAAATTTCTTATTTTTTCATCAAAAATATTCGGAAAAAATATAATTTTTACTTAATTCTGTATGTGATCTTGGCAAACATTCACTCATTTTACTCATTTTACCCCGCCCAGCACCCCTATTCACTCCCCGGTCCCGAAAGTTTCTTTAGTTATAATTAATTAAAAACGGGATATTTTGGATCAGCGCCACTTGTATTGTATTTAGAGGAGGGTCTAAAATCAGTAAGTATCACTTTTTTAAAAAATCTTAAAAACGGCAGAAAACCCTATTCGGCACTGTTACCCAATAATTTTTAAAAATCCTAAAAATAGCAGAAAACCGTATTCTAAATAATTACCGCATTTTTCACCGTTTTTAAAGTTTTAATGCATGACATTTTTCTTTCTGCAATTTTTATTACATGCATTTTGTTTAAATTCTTGATGCAATTCGTTTTGACAACAAGGTGTGCCAACCTATTTAAATAATAAAAAAAAGATTTATTTTGTTCAGATTAAAATAATTCACAAATATATTTTTAAATTGTTGTTTATATTCTTTAACCAACACTGGACGTTCTACTCGGTTAAGTTATTTTAATAAATTAATTGTTTTTATTTATTTACCTATTTATTTATCGTTTGATAATATTATTTTTGGATAGTAGGTATCTTAAAAATAACTAAAATAAACACCAAAATTGCAAGGTTGTTGCAAAAAAATATATATCGCGAGGGCATATCTAAAAATTGAAAAAAAATGCTAGACATTTTTTAAACTCTAAAATCAGGTAAAGCCATGGTACTGACATTTCAAAACAATGCAAGACTTTTGGATTCATTTGTTTTTGCTTTCTTTACTTTCACTAACACGATTTTTGGTTAATCACTATCAAAATAACAATTCAAACCTGGATAGATACTTCTGTAAGTAGTAAAGTTATGGTTTGTGATAGAAGTAAAAACTTCAATAGTTTTAAACTTACCATTATTACAATCCGAACACCAACTTTCACCATTTGAATCTTTTGAACCGGTAAAATATACGTATACTACACTAGAAGAATCGAGTGTTTTAGAAAATTTAGACCAGTTGTCATAGCCTTCTATGTGATTTCTTATCACCATTTTTATATTTATGATTTTAACACTTTTTAGGAGCCGGGTATAACAAGCAAAGTAAAGTTAATTTTATTAGGTATATCTCTACTTATCTATCATTTTGACGTTGTTCGGACATAACACGCAGGTACAGTGTTGCCATGGATTTTAAAAGTTTATTTTATTTTTATTTAAAGAAATATGCTAGTTACATAAATATGTACAAAAAAACTAATTAATATGTTTCTTTAATAAACACATTTTACAACTAAGAACATTTATCAATTATAAGTAAAAAAGAAACATTTTATTTTTAGGAATTCTCTTAAAAGTTTGGCAACGTAGCGAGTGTGACGACTGCAATCTAAACAAGCTGATATCTACATTTCAATCAATACACTCACAGCCTTACACTTATACACTTCATGTAAAATGTTCGTCATTTATACGTTTAAAGTAAATCCTTCTATATCATAAACAGAGCCGGATTTAGGAGAGGGGGCAGGCGAGGCAAGTGCCCCGGGGCCCCCACAAATTAGAAACCCCCACAATTAATGTAATGAAGACTTTTTGTTTTTTTTCTCTTCAAGGTTTTCTGGGTACAAAATTTCATTAAGTACCTACTTATTTATTGATGATGACCTTTTTCTTTTTTTTTTTTCGATTTTTTTGGGTGCCATTCACCCCACGAGCTTATTACCCTGATCATAAGCATTTGCTTACCCTTTTAAGCAAAATCATTTACTTAAAATGTTATTTACTTCTGTTTATTCATATGATTCATTGTGTCACAACCAGTGGTTGTTGTTTATCTTACAGGGAGGGGTCAAAAGACAAACAAAACAATAACTTCTATTATTCATATGACCCATTTAGAAGGTATTTGATCTGTTTTTTTTGTTATAGGTCATAAACAAAATATAATCAAAATTAAAATTTGAACCAATCATATAAAATATATAAGGCAATACGTGGAAATAATTGTCATGTCAAATGTCATAATTATATATAAAAAAGAAATTTCCTTTTTGACAGTTAAGAAAAGAACTCCCGCTTTTTATGTCAGTTACCGGGTTCCTCTCCAATGACGCGTTTTGCCGGCCTCATAAGACTTAATAAACTGGCTGTACTGGGTCCACGGTAAATAAGACGAGAAGTAAGAGCCTCTAAAAACTAATAACTTCGTTGTTCAACGGTAAGATATGATTTCATCGTTAATACCGTACTGAAAAACATAATTTAGTAAACTGGTTTCGAGTTTTACTGGAAGGGGATAGTAGGATAAAAAAAAATAAATTGGTCGTAATTATATACGAAAAAATCTTCCATTTTCGATAGTAAAGAAAAGAACTCTTGCTTTTTACTTATTTTTGGGATTATATCTTACCGGTGAACAACGAAATTGTTAGACTAAGTTTATTTAAAAATGCTTAAAAAATAATTTTATATATATTACATATATTTTTTTGTAAATTTCTTTAAGGGGTTGTATGGTTTTTAAAGGTAAAAATTAAAATTTTAATAAAACCTTCCAGCGTTACCTGGAGAAAACGATTATCTAACGAATAAACTTTTTTATTTCACATGATCTAGCACCGAGATAATATGGTCACCGGAATTTTGTCTTTTTTTTTTTTAAAGTTCCAAATAATAGCTGTTATTGTTGTATATTCCTATAGTGTTTTATTTTATTGAACCCTTAAGCTCAAATAAATAAATAAATTTTTACTAGCTAAAATAGTTTTATACCTTTTTGAGCCTAATCTAAATTCCCCCCAGCCAGCCTTAAAACCACTTATTCGAATTTTAAGATTTTTTTGTCGGAGAAGCCTTTTTGTCAGAAAAAAAATGTCAATTTTAACAGTACTCGCATTCAACTTAATTTCTAATAATGGCACATATAGGGCTAACATATCTAGCTATAATGTAAACAACAAATAATTTGAAAAGTTTACATAAATGTTAAAACATTTTGTATATAAAAATCCAAATATTTAAACAATATTAACAAACTTATTACCTATTAAACCAACCATTGGTTTAAATAGATAAAATTAGATATATGTACAATTATTGTACAACGTCTGAATCAAAAAGTTTACACAAGCAGTGTATAATATTTAAAGAGGGTCATTGCCTTATACATGATGGGAGCAAACTATGACGTTGCCATATCTTTGGTGTTTTCTTAAGCCTAAATATTAATTTAAAATAATAAGATAAATATAATTAGAAATAAAAATAAACATATACCTACAACGTGTCGAAGATAAGATGGGCCAGTATGGACATCTTGGAAATGGTAAGAGATTCGAAGTCTGTTGAATAAAAACAAAGTTGAGATTTTATGTGCCTAATTATATGCTGTTTAGAAAATTAAAAATTTTCCAGTGTTTCCGGAGATATCCGAAAAAAGAAACTACTAAAAATTTTTTTTTTTGTCTTATTTAAAGCCGAATTTTAAATTAAATTACGTTTGTGCATTGCCACTTTTCTGTTTTATCTAATGGTAGTATTTTGTTTAAAATGCAACGTGTTCCTGATATTCTTATATCAAAATATAAAAGCAATTTTTAATACAAATTCAATGATGTATTTGGGGTTAAATCTTAGTAAGTACCTCTATTTTTGGAAATTTAATAAAAATAATTAGCTCTGCATTTTAGGTTAGTAAATTACTTTAATAAATCAAGCAAAACTTAACAAAACCCCCTTATTTCACTAATTTACATTTTTTAAATACGGTCATGATATTTTAATAACGAAATTTTGAAACCAATCATATTTTGATTTCACATCCCATATAACATTTTTATGGCAAGGCATTGGCAAAAAGGTATCAAAAAGACACAAAAGTGGGCAATTGGCCGTTATTGGGCCACGTGTTGCAGATAATGTGATGGCATCCGTCAAGTGCAAGTTTTATAAGCTGAATGTCCCAAAAGTTAAATCACATATTTAGAATTTTGTAATCGAAAAAAATTACAAAAAAGGCAGGAAACTTTATCATTAAAAAATTACATGATATAAATTTTTATACAGTAACAATAAACCATAAAAAATTAAAGGTATGTAATAAAATCAAAAGAAAACACTTTAAAATAGTAAGTATCCAAAGGACACTTACACTCAATTTTCAGATGCAAAACATAGGGAAATATTTTAAAAGAGTTAAATGTCAAAAAAAACTATTGAATATATATAATATTTTTTATTAACACGTCTTTAAAACTTTTAATAAGGCAACTCCCTAATTTCATATTATTTTTTTAAGTAACTACAAACTTAAAAGGGTTTAAACAAATGTTTACAGCTCCTAACAGTGTACTTGAATAACTCGCCTTCTCGACCACCCAGTGATCCACACAACACACACTAGTAAGGTAATGAATACACCCAATTATGTCCATTAAAAAACTCTTTTCTTTAAAAAATAAACTAAAAGCTAGAAAACTACGTAAAAAACTATTGCACAAAACAAACAAACAAAAGCAATTGATCACACAACACACACTAATTAGGTAATGAATACACCCAATTATGTCCATTAAAAACTCTTTTTTTTTTTTAAAGAAACTAAAAAGCTAGAAAACTATTGCACAAATCAAACAAACAAACAAAAGCAATTTTTGTTCATCTGTCAAAATCGTCAAATCTTGTATTTTGGCTAAGCGGGAAATTTGAATTTCTCACCTTCGGTCGAAATTAACCTAATAATATAATATTAAAATTAAAATTAACCTAATAATAAGCTAATTTAACCATCATTTTATTTTTATTCTCTCAAAAATTCATAATAAACATTTTGATTGACCTAATTTTTATTTGCATGATTTGTAACAATAAAATGTTATGAAAAGGCCATTTCCTTTAAAGTATGTAAAAAACATAAAATAATGTTGTTTAGCTGCCATTATAATTAAAACAGATTAAAAAATTGCTCTAATGTTAGTTAAATACTAATGTTAATAATATGGTTTGAAAAGTATGAATATGCGTTGAAGGTTTGCCTTCAAAAATCCAATATTTATTTGCCTGCAACAAAAAGGCATGCTTTATTTAATCAGGATTGGTATGCCGCCATTTTTGTATGCTTGCCGGCAATTCGCCTGTAGGTAAAATTTATTGGCAATTGAGTGTTTATTTAGGGTTGACTTTTTAATGCGTATTAGATGTTGGCATAATATTGCCACCAATTGCCAATGCTTTACCATCAATGCCAATATGAAAAATGTATATTGCCTGCAAATAGTGTTTGCTGGGATTATGGTTTAACTGTAAATACATACCTGTATTTTTCAAAATTCGGTAAAAATGGTAGGTTTAACATTTTAAACTAATGCATTAGTTATGTAAAAAGTTATAACCTTAAAATTCACAAATAATAAATGATCAAGTGATTAACTTATACAATATTAATTTTTATACGAAACTTGTTTTGTTTTTTTTTCTAGTCGGATAAATCTAACAACAAGCAAAACAACTTTACCTATTTTTAACTAAATTTACTTAATATATCAGAAAAGCCTTAAAAACAAATAATTAGATTAATGGTACAATGGTAGATAATTAATTTGCTTTTCTTAACATTGACGGTATGATGGTAAAATCCTTAATCTGCGCAAATGCACAACATCTTAAAAAGCTTTTGCAAATTAATGATTATAGCGTCAATGTTAAGAAAAAAATATATCTACCACTAATATTTTAGATAAATTAGGTACAATTTAAAATTATCAATGATGATGTTTTGCTTGTTGGCCGATTTACCTTAAATTTTGTTCAATATTGTGATCACTTAAAGTAAAAATCATTATCCTATAATTCTTTTTTAAAATTAGATAGAATAAAACAAAAAAACGGCTTGATGGATTGATTCGAAACTGTGAGGTTTTTGTAGATATAGTAAACTGTAAAAGGCATACTTACCATTAATTGTTTTCTCGATATTTTAATTTAGCGCCTAATTATTCAAAAAACCACAAAAACACTTTTTTCTTGATTTTTCAAAATAACATAAAACATTAAAAAAAAACATGGCCAATTGTTGTGAAACATTTATTTGGGACTTTCAAACCTTTTTAATTTTCTTGTGCAATCAGCGGTTTTTACTAACAAATAAACAAAATACTTAACTTTAAATACACCGATATTTATCGGCAAAAATTTGCCGATATACCGATACACCGATATTTATGTCGGTATCGGCCGATCACTAGAAAGAATGCATTACATCAAAATTATTGTGTCTTTTTATTTTTAGTAAAATGTGGTAATAGTGGAGATTGTATACTGTAGAATTAACCCTAATATATAATTTATAGAGTCATCTAGCTTTTACCACATCCTCTAAATGCAACCTTACCTCTTGTCCGTGCAAATATCGTGCTCGAGGGAAAAAGTTAGTAAGTCTGGTAAATTTTTTTCTCGCTCTGCGTATTGTTTAGTCGGATGAGAAGGAGAGAAGATATGACCGTTAATATGACATTTTTGGACACTATTTTCTTGAAAACTAAAAAAGATTTAGAAGAGAAGTTTAGCGTATGTTACATGTATTTACACATCGTCACTTTAATTATTGTAAAATCACCTAACTCCATTTTAAATAAAACATGCATTGCCATCTTAAGCCTTATAAAATTAGGCTAACAATGGCATCAAATTCACATTTTTGACGTGACAACGTCTTATAATTCTATGTACCCGGCTGCACGCACCAAAAACATGACTCATGCGGCGTTACCTCGCATGTTCCATTTATTAAGGCTTGAAGTACAAGCGAGAGCGCGGAACGAGCGACAAAGAGGCACAATCTCCGCGTTGTTCAACATCTGTTTCTCTCCTACTTGAGTGAGCGTGCAGTGAAAAGTGAATGTGGTGTCAATATTGTTTATAGCAACGATAATTGCGGCGATAAAGGTAATGATTCTTTCGATATTAAATATATGTTCAGTGATATATAGTCGAATATTCGTGCTTTATCATTAGAATAAATGACATTGTCACGTTTAGCTATCGTCAGTAAACCGACTTTGCAGACAACCGATTTTTTAAAATTAATTAATTAATTGTAATACTTCCCAATTCCAGTTTTATATAATAAATTAATTATTAATTTCAGTTTTATAAAAATGTTCATTTGATGCCATCTTTGGCCTTATTTTATAAAGCTAAAGAGGACAATGCATGTTGTATTTTAAATGGAGTTAGGTGGTTTTACAATTAAGGTGGCGATATGTAGAGTGCATTTTATAAAAAAATATATATGGTATTTTATTTAAAATATTAAAGATTGTAACATTCTCGGTTAAACCGGAAGTTTCATTTAAAAGCTGGAATATCAGAAATCTGCACTATATTTCCTCTTAGAATTAATTTGTGGTAAATTAATAGGTGGCAAAAAAAAACATCAATATATTGCGTATTTATTACTTATTACTAATATTTACTAACTAATCATCAAATAATACACAGAAATGGTTGTCAATGTATACTTTATTGTCTTGGTATAAATTTTACACAAAAAATAATTTAAAAAATAAATATTTTATTTAAGAACAATGCATTTTACCTATTATAAAATTTTTGTTAAATCTGTTAGGGCGTCAGGATTATCTAATCGATCCGCATTCTCTTTTATAAACATCTCTACATTTATTTTATCAAGTTCTTCTTGAATCTTAAGCTTAATTGGTTTTTCTATAGCATCCATAATTTGATACCGAAGAAGATTTGGAACTACATTAACTCCAAATTCTATAACATAGTCCATTGTTCCCAAACCGTCAAATCTAACTTGAATGTTACCTAACTCAATTTGAATATCGTCTAGAGACGGATTTTTCTCGTGTCCATACTTTGGCTGGCATTTAGTTGGACCTAAAATTGGCATAAAAAGTTTACCTTTTGGTTCATGTATGTACATTAATTTTGGCGCGCAACTTTGACTTTTAATTATTTTTTACATAAATGTGATCCACACCAAACATATACCAGATGTTGTTGGCCTTAAAGAAAAACAATTGGGTAAAGAAAAATTTTATTTTGGAATATGCAAAAGAATTTTTTTTGTTAAGCCCCTGGAGAAAATTAAAAGTTTTAAAATCCTATGTTAATTTCTTTTTGGTAAAAGATAATTACATTTTATGGACAAATCTGAAATTTTGCCACATATACATTTTTAAAAAACTAGAAAAATATAAAATATTTTACTCTGCTATTTTTAGAAATGTGGACAAAAATGCCGAAATTATTATACATTATATTAATATAATAACTGTATTTTTATTCGTAAAAAAACCAAATATTATATAGTATTCCTTTTATGATACAGAGAGGTGTCTTAATATTTTTTAGAAAGTTAATAAGAATTAGTACAAGAAAAAGTTTGTTTTTATGGCTAATAACCCATCCAAAAGCTTTTTAATTTGAAAAAAGTATTATTTTTATGTGTACGATTTTTATTTATAAAAATATTTATTTTTAAGCAAAGTTTAAGATTTGATGTGGATTTTCAAAAATACAGGTTGTCCCAGCTATATTTATATATCGAAATATCTTTGCCCCTGCCCAAGATACAAAATTAAACCTAAAATAAAAAAATGGTTGTCGGGATACAACCTTTTAAATGACAGTAATAATTATTATTCAAGGTGTCTCAAAAACAGAATTGTCATTGTCAAGTAGGTTTTTAAATAGAACGCCTTGGATAAAGTGATCACATTTTCAATCATTGAAATCGGAACAAGAGAAAGACGATGGTTTTCTTCGTACTTTTTACTTTTTTCCCAAAATTTCCTTGAAGAGCAAAAAAAAGGTCCTCACTTTTCAAAATGCCCCGAAGTCCTTACCTCCGCGGGAAAACCCTCTATCACACCTCTAATCGGGACTTTTTCAAATAAAAAAATCTGGAAATTTTGTCAAATTGATTTTGAAAAATTTATTAGATGCGTAAATTATTGCTGGTTTTTGAGATATCAACAGCATGTTAATATACTAATTAACGATCAAAAGTAAAGAAAAAAAAATTATGTTTGTAAAATTAAGTTAATTATTTATTAATAATAATAGAAATATTTCAGTACAGTAAGACAAATACGATTTTTGTCCCGAAATCCTTATCCCTCAATGCACTGTGCATCAGTCCCGCTTTTTTGCTTTACTTGTCTATGAACGTCTTGAATTGGTTGAAAGATATTGTCTTTTTAAAAATATATTTTAAATATATTATAAATTCATAAATGGTAAAATTTATATGTTTTACTTTTTAATTAAATAAGAGCTACACGTTTCGTTCAAAAACTTAACAAAATTAACAATAAACTCATTAACCTATTTTAATATTATCTAAATTCCATATTTTATTAGGTCAGTAAGTAAAATTTTAAAAATGCAAAATCTCACGCCTTTAGTTAGATATGAGCCCTAGTTATGAGTGAAACATAATGGACTAAATTATTTAAAAAGAGTATAATTAATTGGTTCTAGACAAAAAGTTTAAAATATTGAAAAATTGTTTTATTTTAACCACATGTTAATTATAAGATTTTAAACCACAGATCTTACCCTTATGTATTCCACACTAAATGAAGCTGTGCCCACTCTAGACATTAGTCCAGCGACTACCGAAGTTTCCCAAAGTGTTGTTCCAAGAAGTTTTTGAGTTCCAACTTCTAATAAAACATGGATAGTGTTATTTCTCATTTCAAATAATATATCTTTTGTCCTTAAATAAAAAAACACATTATCACTTAAACTATACAGGGTGTCTCTAAAGAAATGCAAAAATTTTAGCAGCTGATTTTCCACCAAAAAATAGGAATAAAAACCTTATATGAACATATGTCCTAAACGTCTTAGTTTTTGAACTACGGGGTGTTAAATTTTTTTATAAAAATTTTGTTTTTTTATAATAACTTTTATGCTCATTTAGATATTTTTAGAAAATTTGGGAGACGCACCCTTTGCACCAAAAGACATTTTTTGGTATATAGGAAAAAAATACCAGTGTCGTCCATGAGGAGTTTAAGGTAAATATTTTTGAGAAACGCCACTGCATTTTTCTCAAATAAAAGTATTTTTTTATTCCCCATTTAGTATAGAACAAATTTGGTCTATTAACTTTTTTGTTTGATGTACGGTTTTTGTGTAAATAAATAAAAACCATTTCTTGGCATGGTCAAATTCCTATCTAATTAAAGAATAAATAACAAAGAATAATTTCAAATGTAGAATTTCATATTAGAGATACAAACTGACCATGCCAAAATTGGTTTTTATTGATTTACGCGAGAACCGTACATCAAACAAAAAAATCAGGAGATTAAATTTGTTCTAAAATAAATGGGCGGCGTACTATTTTTTTCTTAAACCCCTCCTTAACGACAATGGTACAAATTATTTTTTTCTTTGTATGCCAAAAAATGTCTTCTGGTGCAAAGGGTGCGTCTCCCAAATTTTTAAAATATTTATGAAGCGGTATAAAAGTTATTATAAAAAACAATATTAAAAAAATTAACACCCGTAGTTCAAAAACTAAGACGTTTAGGACATATGTTCATATAAGGTTTTTTTCCTTATTTTTTTGGTGGAAGATCATTTTCTAAAATTTTTGAATTTTTTAGAAACACCCTATACAAATACATACTACACAATATTAAAAATTATTTTTAAATATAGTGCCAAAAAAACGGCATATTCTAAGAAAAATTGACTAAACACCATAATAAATACCATGCTGCAAACTTAGAGGAAGCTGTAGAGGCTATAAGACATATCAAAATGAGACTTAGTATGGGTAAGTGGTATAAGAAGAAAAGAGTTTTTGCATATTCCCCACTTTTTGATACTTCAGGTTTAACCGGAAATGGCTCAAATTTTGAATTTTCAAATAGAACTCACCGTATAGTTTAACATTTTTGGATTGCTGAAACAATTCTAAAGAGTAATTTCATATTTTTAAAAGTTTTTACGCCTACCTGATTTTTTGAAAGCCATTTGTAGTATGATTCTAGAGGTAGATATATTTCTTTATTTATGACTTTGGGCAAGTTTTTAAGTCCATCGAAAAAAAGTACGCTGAATTTATGCGCTAAATGTCAAATGACATCAGGGCATGTCCTGATAAATCCGATGAAATGAATTTTTAAAAACGGTTTTTTGTTTGTTCTGGAACTGTCGATCTTGAGCTAATTGTTTTGTCTTTCATTCCGTAATAATTTTTACGATCCGATGGGCATTTTATAAAAACGCTTTAATGGAACCCATTTGGCTCTCCACCGGTAGTTTAAAAGGGCTTTAAGGAATTTCTGCTTAATGCGCTCTATCCATCGATGCAATTTAAAACTTGCCGTTTATTTTTAATCTAATCGCAAATAAATTGGTATCGTTAGATTTGTCAAAAATCCTTCAAAAGTACTTGTCTAAAAAGGTTGCTAGGTGAAAAGTAATAGTAAGACACGCAAATGACAATTTTTCAAATTGTTTTATTCCTAACTTTTATATTAGTAACTTAAACTTTGCGATTTTATTTTTCTAAAATCACCCAGGGTCACTAGATTAATTGGCGTCCAATCAGGGCTACCTAGATGCAATATTAAAAATGGATCTAAAAATCAAGTAGGCTTAAAAACTTTTTAAAATGTCAGGAATCCAAAAATTACACATTAACATACAGGATGCTACATTTAAAAATTCAAAATTGAAGTCATTTTTGGTTAGGCTGGAAGTAACTGAAAAGTAAAAAAAAAAATGCGTAAACTCTCCCTCTTCTCATACCTTTTACTCATACTAAGTCTCATTTTGATACGCGTCTAATACTCTAGGAGTTATGGCTTGTCTAATAAATTTGTTGACACCCGGTATAATATACCTTTAAACCAGATTTTATTTAAAATCTTTAAAAAACAACCAAATCAATAGAGAGGGTGGCTTCTGAAGCTTTACGCTATAACTTGGGAAATTAGTGTTAAAGACAAACAATGAGTAATAAAAAAAATGTTACTATATTATTTTTAAATAGGAAAAAAAATAATTTTAAATAAAAACAGAACGTAAATTCTAAGCACAAATAATAACAATCATAAAAAAGATCTTCAAATTTTGTTACAGAATAATTGGCTAAATTTTTTGTTATTTGTTAAAAACCAAACCAATAAACAAGTTATAATGATGTTTGCCACGTTTATTAGTAATCAACTATTACTTGTGATGCTTGTATGTAACTTCATATTTAGAAGATTATAATTTAAATTAGGGCTTATAGCTTTATTACTAAATTGTTTTTGATATAAATAATAAAAGGTAAATATATAGTAATTTATTATTAGGCATGATTTGTCTTTAGAATAAAGTTTTTTTCTTTATTTTAAATAATTGATAATCCTCTAACTAAAAATATTTTACTAAGTTTTGGGCTGAATACCGCTATGTTGGGGCCTTTAGGCAATGCAATTTTTAAGGCTCCTTTTTAATAATACTAAAGAGAAAAAGAAAAGTTTTTTCCTTTATGATCAAATTGACGACCAGAAAAAAAGGTCTTTAGGTTTTTATTACTTTCTTTAACGGTACAAATATTCAGTCCCCATTTTGTTGCGCGGGACCCCTAGGTAGTTGCCCACTCTGCTTTATGGATAATGTTCTGGCATTGCTTGGCAATTATTTCTCAAGTTTATGCCTATATGTAAAGAATCACTTTATATAGATAAGCAAACATGTTAAAAAAATTTAAACTAAATAACATTATTACCAATGTAATTAAGAAAAAAATTATTCTGTAAATATTTGTGTTGATACTTTCGTTATAAATTCTATAATCAGTGTTTGACTAGGTTGCCAACTTTAGGCCATCAATTATGTACAAAAAAATAGGGTAAAAGGAACTACAACGTTAAAGGAGTTTTATTATTTCATATGGTCAGGGGACCCCGTAATATTAAAAATCCGCGAACTGCTGCCATTTAGAGGGGTCTCGTTTTTGCAAACGGGGGTAAAAACAGCTCCTTTTCAGTTTTTTAAAGTTAGCGTCGAAAACCACAACATTTTTTCTGGGTAGCAGTTAACAAAAAAAATTAAATTCTTCATCGAATAACGATTAAAGCCGAATTTAAAAAAAGTTATTTTTAACAAAAACGAAGCAAAAAAACAGTTTTTTATTTTTTTTTGTTATTTTGCCCTATAACTTTTTTTTCATGAGGGTTTAGGTATAAGTATTGGTTTACAGGAAAAGAACTTCCTTCCTTTCTTTACAAAATGACTCTCAGTAAAAGTCTTCAATGCTTATATTATAAATTATTATTTAAAGTTTGCCACTCACGTAAAAATTAACAAAATCGTTGCAGTATGACACTTTTGACTAACCAGTACTTTCTGCTTTTAAATTAACCTGAGCATTTTTTACACCACCATTGAGATATAAGAAAATAGGTTTTATTTTTATTTTTCATAATAACTACATAAATATAAAAGGAAAAAAATGTATGACGAGAAATTAAAGATAAGTTAGATATCGTTGAAAGTAGAAACATTTGAAGAAGCTTATCTTACTTGATATACTCTTTACTATACTTGTACTGTAGGCCATTTTAAAGGTAATTGTGTTCTCTTTAACTGAATATACCGCATTGTCTATACCTAAAACTGCGTAGAAAAGAGTTACATATCATTGTTTGCGAAAAAATAGGTAAAATTGCCGAAAAATGGTGTGAGTGGCAAACTCTAAAAAATCGTTTCTCGAACACTATAAACACTAAAGACTTCTACTTAGCGTTATTTTGTAAAGGAAGGATGAAAGCTTATTTTTTAATGAACCAATGCTTATACCTAAACCCCCATGGAAAAAAGTTATAGGGCAAAATACAAAAATAATAAAAACGCGTTTTTTTGGCTTGGTTTTTAAGGCATATTGTCAAAAATAACTTTTTTAATCGGTAAGCATTATTTAATGGAGAATTTTCCTACAACTTTTCTGTTGACTACTACCTGGAAAAAGT
>JACEGR010008359.1:35000-37919 GCA_014170235.1 Listronotus bonariensis
GATTGCAAGTCCCTAAGCAGTTAGTTCTACGGAGCGAATGCATTCCTGAATTCAATCCAGAGAACGAAAACCTATCTGCAGAAAGATGGCTTCATAAAATTGATCAAATAAGAGTGATCAACGAATGGGATGACATAACGACTTTATATCACGTACAATCGAAGCTAACTGGCATGGCGAAGAATTGGTACCACAGTTTAGCGAGCTATCCAACTACCTGGGAAGAGTGGAAGAAATTAATTTACAAAAGTTTTCCGGAACATGTTGATTACGCAACAGTTCTGCGAAAAATGTTAAATAGAACCAAAGAACACTTAGAAACCCAAGAAAAGGAAGCTAAGGTATATGAAAATCTTAAGAAAAAGAAAGAGGCTATTAAAGAAGCATTCGATAAGGCAAATAAAAAAGATATGCAGCTTCAAGCTGACATGACAAATAAGAACAAAACAAGAAAGAAAACTAAAGAACAAATCGTCGAAGAACAGAAAAAAAATTGTTTGGTTAAAAGCAGTGCAAAATACGAAAACATTGCCCGTCACACGATTTTTGGAAAATATTATTGAAACGTTTGGAGTACCTAGACGAATAATATGTGATCGTGGAACGGCTTTTACGAGCAAACGTTTCACTGAATTTTGTCACAATTTGGGAATCAAACGAGTCTTATGTGCCACGGCAACTCCAAGAGCCAATGGACAGGTTGAACGAATGAACCGGTCAATACTAAGTTCATTAATGGCAAGTACCAATGACGAGACTCGTTGGGACTCAATGGTTACGAATGTTCAGTGGGGAATTAACTCTACGGTAAATTCCAGCACTGGTAAAACACCTTACGAGATTTTCTTTGGGTACCGGCCACGTGGAGTGAGTGATTCGTTTCTTGCTACAGAAGTGGTCGACGATACTCGAGAAAATCTAGACATGTTACGAGATCAAGTATCACAGACACTTTTGCATAGTCAACGGATGCAAAAAGATAGTTACGATAATAGGCATGCCCGTTTAACGAAATTTACGATCGGCCAACATGTTTTAGTTCGAACAAATAAAAGCTCTAATGACGGAAAGAGCCGAAAGCTTGAACCTAGGTATAAAGGCCCCTTTGTGATATCTAAAGTACTAGATAGAGACCGTTACGTGGTGGTGGAATTACCTGGTTCAAAACGTTGTAGGACAGCTTATACGGGCATATGTCCTTCAGAGAGGCTAAAGCCTTTTCTTACGTTGGTTTCACAGAGTGAAACTAGTGACGAGGATAAAACAGAATAATGTGTTTTACCTAGTCAAAGCAAAATAAATTGTAAAATATTATTATATCTAATGAAGTATTTGTTTATTTTGTTACAGTGGTCAGGACCTAAGGACGCCTTCACGAGGACGCGAAGTACCGCAGGTTGGCCGACTGTAATCAACAGAAAATATCCGAGACAGAATGCCATCGATGACGAATATAAACCAAAAAGAAATATGCGTTTAGGGATCGCGTTACGACATAAAACCTTTTCAAGTGTTTAGAATAGTTAAGTAATATTTTTAAGAGCAGTTCGATATATCCTTTCGTAGACACATAAGCTAAAATTTGTTAAATAAAGAGACCGTTGATTTTATAGTAATAAAATTGTTTTGAAAAGAATAGTGTTTTACAGGAGCTTTAATTTATTTTTTCAAGATGGCGCCCAGCAGCCATCTTGAAACTTTTATCTGTTAATTTTACTCAAAAGTATATAATGTTTATACATTAATTTTATTTTCTAGAGTTTTAATGTTTTTATAATTAATAAAAGTGGGGAAGGCATTAAAGAAATGCACCGTACTCGTAAATGCTACACTCATATGCCAGCCACAATAAAAGGAATAATTTGGAAGTGAAACAGAACACGACGAGCTGATGACGTAGGTGGCTTTTTCTAGTATAAATGTGATTTTAGAACTGTAAATCATTGTTCAAATAGGCGCTTAATCATTTGTTTTTTAAGGTAAAGGCGGTATCAGACGATTTACTTGAGTGAATGTTTACTCAAGCAAATATTTATTTATATTTCATTCCGCGTTCACACAACCGAAATAAAGTTACTTAAAAATGATGGTTCATTCGTTATTTTCCTTAAAGATGCCGTTTAACGAAATTGTGCGGCTTGGAATTCGTATAATATGTGATGATTTAATTAAAGAATTAACAAAAATTAATCAAAACCAAAACGTCGTCGCTAGTGGGTGCGACCATGAATTTCAACAAGAAAGCTCCTGGTAGCTTCAAACATGTTACTCAAAGAACTAGCAGAAGAAGATTCCGATCGCAATCATAATCAAATCTAACTATCTATTTCATGATTCCAAAGACACCAAGTAGTAGTTCTTAAAATGCTTTAATAGGAGCAACGTGTTTTTATGGTTCCACTTTACAAACCACATTGATATAGCTAGAGTGCACGTACTTCACCCTACAATAGGTGCGACGGAATGAGAGATGCATGCACTTTTCCGAAAAATGCGTTGGGACATTTTAGGGGTTTATTCTGCAATGTAAAATAATGTTAGTAAGTCCTTTGACAAAATGTTAAAATCTCCCTGGTTACAAAGTTACAGGGGCTAAAAATTTAGGTTTTATTTTTGTTTTCGCCATGTCATTTATTTTTGAACCAATCTACTTAAAGTTTGGCATACGAATCGAGCTCTGCAGAGTCTAAAATTTAATAATGAAAGTACTTTTTTTATACCACCAGAGGGCACTTTACCTAAAACATAAAATTTATTTAACTTATAACTTTTTTATTCGCAAAGCCGAGGGCGCCATTTTTAAGATATTAAAAAAAAATGTACCTTTTATCAAAGTCGATAAACCCTACCGTTTAGCCACCAATCGACATCAAACTTTTAATCAATTTTAATCAAATTGCCTACGTATTTAAATGGAAT
>JACEGR010008360.1:0-37876 GCA_014170235.1 Listronotus bonariensis
ACAGGCGAAAACTTTTCATTCGTCGGTAAACACTTCGAATGCAATAGGTCTTCCGTGTTCTGCAAACCATTCATTTGCAATGGACCTGGTAGTGGAGAAACGGTCCCTTAAGGCCAATAATCTTAGGCGGCGATCTTCACGGTCTGTTGTTCTACGGCGGCGTCCAGTGCCCCTTGCTCTTTGCGTACGGCCTTTTGAAGCCATGCCTGACAACACCTAACCACAGTGTCTACACTTCTTTGCACTCTAACTGCAATTTCCCGAAAAAAAGTCCAGCTTCCCGAAGTCCCACTATACGACGAAATCGTACAGGTCTTCGTACTCTAGGCATCGTAACCAATCGTAAAGAATGTCAACAACCAAAATCCGCCAAATTTTGATCTTTACTGCGGCTGCAATATTCATTTTTAGATCGTTAGTGAATTTAAAAAAAAACAGTATAAAAACCGGAATGTCGAACTGATAAGGCTGAAAATTTTATCAATTGTTATTTACAGTAAGATAAATAAATTCACTAAATTTCATTAAAATAAAACCATTTAAACTGGGTGTTCGGATTTCTATGTCACTTAGTATATTTTAGTTTTGTCATTAATAGAGGGTCACTGTTTTATTGCCCTTAACATTAGAAATATTAAAATAAAATTACTTTCATGTAATGTAGCAAAAAAAGAAAGACAAATTGACATTATGATTAATTGCCTACAATTTAAATAATGGCCTAATAGTATTTATTATAGAATCAAATTATATAAAGTAATGAAATGTATATATGTATTTTGTGATTGTTCACAGTCACTTACTCCTTACCAAGACAATGACGTTTAAAGTTAAAAATATTATATTTTTACCCACAAACAGATCTGAGATAAAATTTCTTTCGCCCATGATAAAATACATGCGATTTATAGGATATGTTCCAAATTACAATTTTGTTTCAAGACGGGTGGAACATAAACAAATCTTTTTGATTTTAAGATTGATATTATTAAGTGTTATATTTTGCTTAATAATACAAGCTTTTTCATTTATGAACAATAATTCCAGTACAGTGCTCCATTCCTTGCGTATATTTCATTATATCAGTTCAATTATATGTTTTTTATGTGTTGGGGCCAACATGCTTGGATCACTGATAAAAAGTGACACCTACGAGGCATTTTTTCAAAAAGTTTTTAGATTGGAAAGCAATTTTTGTAAACTTATTTTGTTGAATCGATTCGAACGATCGCTTTTCATTTTCAACAATATGTTTATTTTCATTAGTGGTAATATAGTTATTTTAATTGTCTTTTTCTTGATTTTTGGCAAAATGTTGAAAAAATACTCCAGCTTATTTTCTGGCAACACCTCGTCTAATGTTTCCTTATCAGACATTTTTATTAAGTTGCCTGATCAGCAATTTAGCTTTATATTTCAAAGATAAATTAATTGAAATTGACCAAAGTCTTCTATGTAATTGGAACGCAAAAGCTTACACAAATATTATTATTCTTTCCAAAAGCATCTATTTAGAAATGGCAGACTGCTTCGATATGTTTAATAACCTGTGTGGTGGTTATTTGTTTTTAACGATTCTGACATACTCAACAATGCTTTTATTCGACTTACACTTTTTCTTCTTAAAAAATATGGGAATTTATAGTAACGACATAACATGGTTTGTTCCCATTGTTTATAGTTCTATTTCAGGGGTAAGTTCAAATATTAAGCCTATTACTCTTTCTTTTTTTCTAAAAAATGTTTTTATTTTTTAATTTATAACTGGTTATATTGTAGTTACTAGTTACTGATAGATGGTTAATTTAAAAAAAAACTAACATAAAAAAATATAGGGGAAAGTGGGGTGGATTCATACAAGGGGCACCTACATACATTGAGTTTATCTGAAGTTAGACACGAAGTAAAATAGTAACGTAAATGGGTGTGCACAGTTTTTATGTGTGTTTACAGACTAGTGAAGTTTCAGAATTTTCGGTGCGGTAAGATCGAGTGCACAACACGGAACAAGTTTTTGCCTCGCGTAAGTAATTTCATAATGTAACTTTGGACATATTTTATGGCCAGTTACTATTTTTGGATTAATGATTGCTATTTAATCCTACTTATAATAATACAAAGGCACTAATTTAATGTGTAAGTTAATATAGATAAATACGGTTTTTATATTTCAAATTTTTTTATTAATTAGCATGTGATGGGGCAGATTCATACACAAGTATGTGGGGCACATTCATACTGTATAATTGTATCCCTGCCCCTTTATGAATATTTTTTAAACTACTATTTTTTGTTACACCGACAATTATAGTTGTAAATATTATATAAAGTAGTTTAAGTTTCATTTTTACGGAAAAAAAACAGGGTGCTTTATGAACTTTGTGTCTTTAAATGTCAAGGATCAGTTAATTTATCAAACATAGTGATGATATTACCATAGATCTTAGGTCATAATCTGTTATTAAAATATGCATATTAATTTAAGGTTTTGTAAGTTAAGGTATCTTTGTGTTAACTAGAGTTTTTTTATTTGATATAATTAATAATGTATAAGCAATATTTTTTTTTACATTTTGAGATTGATACTTTTAATATATATAACTGACAAAAACAAAAAATGTGTCTTTGGTAGATAACCATACATGTAACGTAAAGACCGTTTAATGACACTCTGTTCACTATTCGTTACTTATATTCATATTACGAAACTATTGCGATGTTAAAATAGGCATTAACAGATTTGGATAAAACCTGTTTTTTAATTTTAAATTTTACTATTTGTTTTGTATGTTAAAAAAATGTATTTGTGTGTTTTTTTATAAAGTATGGTATAAAACAATAATAAACAATAATTATGACGAATTAATAGTGATGTTAAATGTGCCCTTTGTTGTATGAATGTACCCCACTAATGGGGTACATTCATACATTTTGCTTTTTTGTAAAAGTCTTATGGAAACTCGCGCATGTAGATTTTGAATAATCATTAAGGTTCTAATACAATATGAAATAGTTAAGCTACTAGTGTGTCATAAATTAAAAGAGATATACCTAAAACACGGCATTCCACAAAGCAAAATATAAAAACTGTATGAAGCCTCCCCACGTTCCCCTATGTAGTTTTGAAGCCAAGTTTTTCAAAAAGAAACTAAAAAGTTAGCACTTAAAATTGTCTTACTGAGAGAGCAGTAAACAGATTTTTGTTGTTATCTAATCCAGATGGCTATCAACAACCGGAAAGACATTTTTAGATAGTACTTATTTAAAAATAACTTTTACCGTTTTAGCACTACCGCATTGTCTAAAAGGTGTTGTAAAATGCAAACACTGCAAAGCATTACTGATTGAACAATTTTGAGGAAACAGGGAAAAGATAGGTTAATCGTCTAATAACCCGACACTCACGGTACTCTGGTTATAAGGCATTAGCCTCGTGGACTCACAAAAAAAAACTTAATAAATAACTGGTCAGTGAGTCAAGTGTTAAATGGAAATAATAATTGTAGATATCTAGAAAATAGACTAAATGCCCATAAATATAACAAAAAAAACAAGACAGCTCTGATAAATCATATGCAAGAACAAAACCATTATTTTAATTTTAGTTATACCAAAATTCTAAAAACTGAAAGTAGCACAAAAAAAAGATAATTTCAAGAAGTGATATTTATACAAAAACGTAAAAACACAATAACTATAAAAACCGACCCAAAAACCTTAAGCAAAATATATCATATTCTACACGGTTGATTTCTAGCAAAGTACATTAATCATTGAATTAAAAAAATAGTAATAATAATAACTTTTTAGGAACCCAATAAAAATTTTAAATCTTTTAAATGCTGTCATCTTTTTACCATCACTTTAAATACATACTATACTGATACTGGTGATAATATACAGGGTGAAAAAAAAGTTTTTCTTTTGAGGCACCCTGTATATTATATTACAATTAAAAAGGTCTTATAAAGAGCTTTAAGAAAATACCACATTAGATACATCTAACTATATTAGTTTTGAAAATATGGCCATCCAAATCAGCCACACCTTTTAGTTCACCTGGCTGGTACTTGTGCTTATCGAAAACGCCTGTCAATTTTTTTCAAACCTTACTATGAATGGACTAAATCCTAAAAAATTTTAGGATTTAGCTTACAGCTTCAAGTTTAATTATATTATTACTTTTTTAAACTTTCAAAAATATACAGGGTGATGATGTGCACGGCTGATGCCTGCTAGGAGATGATTTTCGTACTTAGCATGCTATGACTTATCCCTATAAAAATTTTTAGCCTTACAGGTCTAACGTTTCTTGAAGGGTTTGCTAGCTCTGGGACTATAATGTATTATATAAAATAAAATAATACATTTACAACAACCATACAATTATTAGCTTGTATGGTTGTCGGAAGTCGTTTGTTTACAATTTACCAAAATAATGGTGTTTAAAGTTAAAAATATTATATTTTTATCCATAAACAGATCTCAGATACCATTTCTTTCTTCCATCATAAAATACAGGGTGTCCCATTTTGGTTGTCCCTTATGGGAAACTTGGAAACCATAAGAGATATTAAAAATCCGATACCCCATCCTCGAGCTCTTTTTTGAGAAAACATTTATGGTAAAAACAGATCATCGCTATCGCGAAGCGTTTCAGAGATACAGGGTGATTCTCGATTTTTCACTTTTTGAAAAGGACCTGTAGCTTTGTTGTTATTACAGATACGAGAAAACTAATTGCACATTATAAAGACACTTTTTTCCGTAGAATCCAGTAGCGTAGCCAAAAAATTTTGAGCTGTCATTTTTGACATATGACCCAAACATGTTTTTTTTTATTAGGGACACCCTATAAATGATTAGGTAATTAAATTGCTTGTTTTTTTCTGATTAAAATAATATATCATAGTAGGTGGTTTAATAAATTTTTTACGTCAAATATTGGAAAAATTATGATTTTAAAGACGCATTGTGGCTTTAAAATCATCATTTTATTCTTTTATTTAGATAGGAATCTGACCATGCCGAGAAATGGTTTTTATTTATTTACGCGATAACCGTGCGTAAAATTTAAAAAAGTCAACAGATCAAATTTGTGTCAAACTAAATGAAAATTTTAAAAAATATGTATATTTTAGAAAAATGCAGTGGCGTACCATTCTTTTCTTAAAAAATATTTACTTAAACCCCTCATAACCGCACTGGTAAAAATTAACTTTTTCTTGTATGCCAAAAAATGTCTCTTGGTACAAAAAAGGCTTCCCTTAATTTTTTAAAAATATTTGAATTGATATAAAATTTATTATAAAAAAACAATTTTTATTTTATTTTTAATACCTCGGCGGCCACCCTGTATACAGAAACAATTAATGTAATGTAAATTACGAAAAACGGTTTAGAAGCACTTTGTTTAAATTCCCATTTGGCCTATGCGCTTTAAAGCACCCATGTAAATTTAATCACTATTATTACAGAAACTTATTAAAATAGTTTTACCGGGCTCATGGTAAATAGCACAGGAACCTAGAAGTTTTCTTATAAAACAAAAAATACTGATACTGAAATTGCATTCGGTGACATATACACGTACAAGGTTTATGGGCAATGCGTAGAACGAGGACAGTATAGAACGTGTAGAACATTATTAGATAGAGATTGGACAAAGAATATCCAAATGAAAACTTTAAACCGATTGGTCCATCAGTTTCGGAAAAAAAATTCTCACCGACTTTAAAAACACACGTTTTGACAACAACGTGTTTAAAAATTTAGGAATCTTGCTTGAAAATTTTTACAATTACCCGCATATCTCCGAAACTATTTAATAAATAAATTTTCATTTTTAGAGAATATACATACTTAAATATATTTTCACTCGGAATATGCAAAAAAATTAAAATCGCAAATAGATATAACCCCTGTGAGGCAGGCGAAACGTGTCAGAGAAGAGGACCCTGGTGAATAACATGAAATAGGAGTATAGGATTCTTTAAACTGTTTAACGACGGAAATTATATTTATAGTTAGGAATCCCTGGACCGTTTTTCCAAATCATTAAAAATAAGCTAATTTTTCGTGAGTAGCTTTATTTTGACGAGACCACCAACTTGTTTCCTTACAACAATTTTTTGGTGGTAGCATACAGGGGTAGCAGAGATTCATTATGTTGATTTAATAAATATCAAAAAACCAGGATGACGTACCTTGCAATTTGTAGGACAATGTGGGTGTTATATTATATAAATATTATTTATTCATCAGAAAAAAATCAACTGGTTAGTAGTTATTTTTCACGACATCGTTAACCTTACATTTGATGGTAGGCGACTCTTTGATAAAACCTTACATTTTGTAGGACAAATATTTTAATGGTTTATTTAGATAATTATCTTAAAAATTAACATAACAGAGAAAATCCTTGTTTGTAAAAAAAGTAATATTTGTCAAATCAACACATTTAATTCCTGCTACTCCTGTACGCTACCACCAAGAAAAATAGTTGTAAGGAAAAAAGTTGGTCGTCTCGTCAAGATCTTACGACACAGGTATCTTTCCGGAGAGCTGGAAAGCTGCACGTGTTCAACCTATTCCCAAGAAAGGATCTAAATCCCTTCCATCTAACTATAGACCAATTTCAATTCTCTCGGTTCTTTGTAAAGTAATGGAAAAATTAATTAATTCACAAATTCTTAAGTACTTAGAAAAACACAAAATTTTGCATGACAGGCAGTATGGATTTCGCCACAAAAGCTCTACAGCAGATCTTCTTTTCTTCGTATCACACTGTTGGAATAGGTCTTTTGAGTTCCTAGGTGAGTCCCAGATCGCCGCATCCAAAGCTTTTGACCAGGTCTGGCATGCCGCACTTCTTAATAAACTTCCCTCCTATGGTCTTTCAACTAAACTCTGTACTTGGCTCTCTAGTTATCTATCTGATCGACGTATATCAGTTATTGTGGACGGCCATTCTTTAAGCTTTCACCAAGTAAATGCTGGAGTCCCTCAGGGCTCAGTTCTGGCACCAACATTGTTTCTTCTTCACATCAACGACCTTCTCTCGTCCACAACTAATTCCATTCATAGTTTCGCCGACGATAGTACTCTTCACTCCAGTTTTCAGGTTCCTAAACCCATCACTAAACCTGACTTGGAAAACAAACGCAGAGCGATGCAGATATCTCTTTCGCAGGATCTTAATTTAATATTGGATTGGGGCGCCAAAAATCTCGTCCATTTTAATGCATCTAAAACACAATCATGTTCCTAGTCGCGAAAAGAGTCATCAAATACTCATCCTCTATTTATGAGCGGCCAAGTTTTACAGAGCAAAGACCCCTTCAATCTTGTGGGCGTCACATTTGAAAGTAACCTTAACTGGCATTGTATCTATAGCCACGGCAGCTTCAAAAAGCTTGGATTTCTCTTTCGAGCCAGGAGTATTTTTCCCCTTCTAATTTATACACTTTATATGTGTCCCAAATCCGACCTCCCTTGGAATATTGTTCCCATATCTGGGGCATGGCGTCCCCCACAATCCTAAGCATTCTTGATTCTATTCAAAGAAGAGCTGTTCGTCTCATTAATGATCCTTCACTTACAGAAAGGCTTCCCTCTCTTGCCCATCGTCGGGCTGTGGGGGATTTGTCGCTTTTTATAGGTACTTTCATGGCTTCTGCTCTAAAGAATGGTCCAGTATAGTTCCTGCACTACAGTTCCCAACAGAGAAACTCGTGGTGCCGCGCGTATGCATCACCTATACGGTCGAACTGGAACTGGAGCCCCGAACTTCTCACTTTGTTCGTTCTTTTATCCCTAGAGTTTCTAGACTGTGGAACCTGCTGCCCGCGGAGGTGTTCCCTTCCCGCCCCCAAATCTTCAAGTATTTAAGTCCCGTGTCAACAAACTCCCTCTTACCTCGCTTAAGACACCCACGGTACGTTAGTATTTAGGCTTTTAGCCTTCGTGGTTTGTCCAAAGATAAAAAAAAACTCACGTACTCACGAAAATTTTGCTTGTTAGTAATGTCTTGGAAAAATGGTCCAGGGATCCCTAACTATAATTGAGGAGCAACTGAGCAAAAGCATTAAATCCAAAATATATATTTTTGAGTAAAACACTAAAAACTATTAAGAAATTTTGGATTTAACGCATATTGCTTAGTTCAGTTAATTTAATATGGTTAAATTTATGGGATTTAATGCGATTTAATTAAACTGCTTTTAAAAGATGATAAATTAATCAAAATAAAGCAACTTTGTATGTCCATATAAAAAAGGACAAAAAACGAATTTAATGCTTTTTGCTCAGTCGCTCCTCAATTGTATCTAAGACAGTAAAAGAAAATAATTTGATTTGTCTACCATTTTTTTTTTAGATCAGCCTATTTTGCATGATGTTTTGCTGCGATTTAACCATGAGATCTGCTGAAAGAATTATTGTGACTTGTTACAATATTCAAGAAAAGTTTCATTCATCTTCACCAGAGTATAAAGAACTAGAAAATTTTGCAAATAAATTGATAAATAGAAAAATCAAATTTACAGCTGCAAATTATTTTGATATAAATAGAAGCACTATGTTCGGATTATTTTGGAATATCACTACTTTTTTCATAGCACTGGTGCAATTTAATACACCTAAATAAATATTATAGAGATCACCTGGTGTGCATATTTTAAATTTAGATATATTAACAAATGTTTGCAAATACTTATGTAATCATTTTTGGTGAAATAAAGTGTTAGTACATATATAGAAAGTGTTTTATATGCATTTTAATTGAAAGATAGATAAAAAAATAGTATTTTCCAACTTTTTTGAGAAGAGGAGATTTTTATATCTCACCCATAGCTACAAACTAGTTTTATTACATTCCGAGGTGAAATGTGTTTCATTACTCTTTACAATATGGTTGTAAATAAAATAAGATATTACTTGAAAATAAAAATAAAAACATTTCCACTTTTTCTCGAGTTCCCTTTACTTGGTGTTGACAGAATAATATACAGGATGTATTAAAACAAATACGAAAAATGTTAGAAGGTGATCCCTTATTTAAAATAAAACGTTGATATTTCAAAATATTAGTAGCGGTTGTTTTGACGTGACCAGGGGCAATTTTCGGTCATGTAATTAAATGTGATATGTTTTTACATCAGTGCTATAACTGTAGTTCATAGTATTATTAAAAAACCGTTTACAAAATACTTTTTAAGTATTATTAGGTGTCAACTTCTTTAACTTTAATTAAAAAAACATTTAGAATTACATCTTTCAACAAATATCACTTGCGAAATGCACTAATTCTAGACGTCACCGGAATTATTATCAGCTGTTGAAATATACAGTGCTTGTCTAAAGTCTGGACCCCCTCCTAACTTTTAAATTGTCGTGACAGCACTCTGTATTAAAGCATCGTTAAAATTTGGACTTGGAAACAAATAGTTATTTATTAAACAAGGAAAAAAAGCTTTAGATTTTAGCTCGAATTTGTTTTGTTATGTTTTTCCGTATATAATACACAATTTCTTTCTGTGATAGGAAAAAACGACGGCTTATTATTGAAAAAAACATCGGTCGACTGGTATATTTGAAACACAATTAGACCTTGCATTACTATGGAAACCCTTAAGGAAATTATTTGGTATCTGTCAATGTAATTTGGTAATTTGACGTATTAAAATTAAAATGTCTAGTAGTTATTTGGAATAATATAAAGTTAAAAATACCTGACCGGACTTCTAATATAAGGAAAACGTAAGTTCTGTTTATAATATTTATAATAAATTATTCTAAAATTAAATATTTACCTTTACTTACGTGTATATAGGTCCAGGGAAAAGAGTAATCACTTTTTTCCAACGGAAAAAAAGTAATTTTTCTACTACTGTATGAATAAGAAAACTTTGTGGTCCTAGCAACGTGAATGATAACGAAAGAGAACCTTCGTGTTACCTGGTTGCTAAGCGTTGCTAGCTAAGAAAGTAATATTTTCAGAGCCTGGACAAAAAGTAAGAGTAAAAAAAAAAGAAAATATGCTTGTGGGAAATATTAGGATTTATTAATAAAAAGTAAATAATTTAGGACAAAATATTTTAAAAAACTAGGTTAGGTATTGACATTAAAAGTAATTGTGCAATTTGAGCAATTAGCAAAAGAAATTGGAGAAATAATACTTGAATTAACAGTTTTAAATTTGTTGTTGGGGTATCGTTATCACCTTTAACTACGTTACTATTCATATTTTTCACTGTTACTTCATTAGAGGAAATATTGGTAGGAATTTCCACCTTCTTACTATAGGATTCAGCAATATATCCCTCCGCAACAGAAGAAGACTTCCAACCTCCATGCCTTTTTAAGTCCAAAATATCGACATCCGAAGCATTGGCAAGGAACGTAGTTGACGTTCTTCTAAAAGAATGGCCAGTGTATCTACTGATGTCTTCAAGCTTCAAAAACTTCGCAATTTCTTTAGATTCATTTGAAATAGTGTGCTTTCCAATTACTTGATTAACACATTTACCTCTTTCATAACGATAGAATAAGCGCTCATCTAGAGCATTCCTTGGTCTCAGCTTAAAATATTCCTGTAGAAATCTGACATAAGGAACTGAGCCTTCATCGTTGGTTACTACACAGTTTCTTTTAACTTTATTTTTAGTCTCCACTATTTTTACTATAGCCACGTCATTTCTTATTTCTACATCACTTAGCTTCATTCTGTATATTTCGTCTGTTCGGCATGCCCCAGCCACTCCCAGAATGGCTATTACTTTCATTGCTAAGTAACTTTGATCAGGCGCGTTAAGAAGAAACTTTATGATTTCTTCTTTTTTAAAAATTTTGACTTTTTTGTCTCATAACCATCGTTTTTCCTTTTAATAAAAGCAACTAGTTTCTTGAACCCCGAAATATCTTGATTTTTGTTTACGGAAATTGTTAACTTGAGCATGGAATATACAGACCAGAGGGTTGGTGGTGATAAAGACTCGGATTTTTCTTGAAAATACGCCTACATCACATTCTCGTCAATCCGCCCCACATTTTTGTAGCAAGCCATTCAGAAAACGATTTATATGTTTGATGGTACCTGTCTTTAGATTTTTCTGGCAGAAGATAGGCACACGCAAGGTCAGCTGCCTTTTGGATGCCATTTTCATATTCATTTAACATTTTAAAATGGGAATGGATTTATACTAAATTAACAATAATTCAATATCTGACAAGTGCTGATGACAGACAATGTCAACAATAAATGTGTTGCTATGGATTAATTTTTAACAGGTAAAATTTTAAAATCTCTGATATTTCTATTAAAACATGATGTTAATGATTATTAAATTATGCGATACATAGAACAGTAGCAGAAAAATATAATACATTACACGATGCGAAAGGCCTTTCAAGTGTTCGGAGGTTTTAAATAGCCTCGGCTTTGCCTCGGCCATTTAAAAACCACCTCACACCAAAAGTATACTTTCGCATCTTGTAATGTAAATAACTATTTATGAAAAGTCACATTTTAGTACCTGGTACCAGAGACACAATGTCAAATTTTTTTTCTCGTCACGGAAAAAATGTTTTTTCCGATTAAGGTTTTGAAGCTTATGACCTACCGTTATTTGAAAGTAAATTTTAAGGGTTCACCGTACCTGACATAAATCAGAAAGTATTTAAACAACTTTGGCAATAATATTTCTTAAAACATTAGATAGTCATATCTAAAAAAATTGTGATAATAAAAAATGTGCTGTGAATCATAAAAGGTTGAATTGTGAACATACGAAAAATAATCTTAATAAAAAAGTCGTATACTTAGAAATGGTGAAAAAAATATATAGATACAGATCATACAGTGTGTAATTTAAGTGATGACTAAAAATACAGGATATAATTGCTTACCCTATTTTAGAAAGGAAAAATCATATTAACATCTTTTCTAAACCTCCTTACTTTTGAGCTACAGGATGTTAACGTTTAAGGAAAAAACATTTTGCACGCACTTACTAAGCACCAATAGGTTTATTATTATGTAGAAACATTTTAAATATTTTAACTAAAGGCTTTCTTATGGGATAAATATTGTACTATAATTATTTATCAAAAAAAAAAAAATATGGTACGCCATTTCAAAAATAAAAATCATTTTTTTAAATTCTAATTTACGGCTCTGGCGCTGGTGGTCGGTGGTTTGTTGCCTGCTGCGGTGCTCGGAACTGTACCTTAAAGGTATGATTTCGAAGACCGGGGCATGGAGGCTAACCGCCGACGCGACGCAAGCAACGGAGTCATTCATGTTTCTTTTTCGCCTTGAAAAGTAACGTTGCCGGTAATTTGACTGGCTCTGGCGCTTGCGTCGTAGGTTTGCTGCCTGCCGCGATCTTTGGAGCTGTACCTTAATTCCGAGTACTGCGGCGCACAGCAAACCGCCGACGCAAGCGCCAGATCCATTCATATTACTAACAACGCTATTTGTTACTCCCTAAGGCGAAAGCGAAATATGAATGGCTCTGGCGCTTGTGTCCGCGGTTTTCTGTGTGCCGCGGTGCTCGAAATCATTCCTTAATTTACCGACAAGCTGTGGATCGGGACGCATCTCGAGCTGCGACACTTACCTCGCCACGACGGCATTCGCTTCGATGTCCAGATATCTCCGCGATGTAGTACGGTTGCAGACCGTGGTACATATCTGGGCGCAGCTTAATACTTAACTTCTTACCCAGTAGTGTAGCGTAGACTAATATAGAGGTGAGAGTAATACGTGATCCAAGCGGTCACGCTTGTATAACGTATTACGTCTCAATGCTTGACAATCTGTGACGAGTGTGACCACAGCCTTCTTAAATTCTAAGCCGTGAAGGAGAAATCTGGCAACACAGCACAGTAGGAATGTCAAGTAATATTAATACTTAATATAAAAATTGCTTTTTAATGTTTCAAAATTATTAGAGCATTACTCTACAATTGTTTCGCCTTTCTAGGGCTTCATCAAGAGTACTTCGTATACTAAATTTAAAGAAGAGAAATATTTACAAACAGAACCATTTAACACGTTTTTCCCAAAAAGGTTCTATAAAATATTATTAGGGTTTTATTATGCGGCCCAGATGTGGTAATAAATTTATTTATAATTGGCATATCTGCGAAATTTATTTGATCATTGGTAGAAAGAGTTGTATTGTCTATAAGTGATTTTTTAATTTCTAGTTGTTCATATAAATTATATTACCTTTGTTTTCTCTATGGAGTAGTTTAACATTATTGAGATCTATAAAGAGGTTTTGTTCTATACAATATGTTGAAATGCCTAACATAAACCATTTAAAATTGATGTTTTGTGTTCTTTTATTCTGTTTTTAATGCTTCTTTCACTTTGACCAATACATTTCGCATTACAGTCTGCGCAATTAACTTTATAAACCCCTGACATATCTAATTTTTTTGTTTTGTCTTTATTGTTAACTAATAATCTACCTAGCTTACTCTTATTTACAGACACAGTTTTACAGCCTAACTTATCTAGCCTATTGATACATTATTGCTGATGTTTGGTATATAATTTATAAACTTAAAATTATTGTTTTTAGGTTCTGTAATACTATAAAACTCTTTAGCAATTAATAAATTTATAAAGTTAATTGCGCAGACTGTAATGCGGAATATATTGGTCAAAGTGGAAGAAGCATAAAAACAGAATAAAAGAACACAAAACATCAATTTTAAATGGTTTAAAAAACACAGGCATTTCAACACATTGTATAGAACAAAACCACTTTATAGATCTTAATAATGTTAAACTACTCCATAGAGAAAACAAAGGTAAAAATTAAATTTATATGAACAACTAGAAATTAAAAAATCACTTATAGACAATACAACTCTTTCTACCAATGATCAAATAAATTTCGCAGATATGCCAATTATAAATAAATTTATTACCACATCTGGGCCGCATAATAAAAACCCCTAATAATATTTTATAGACCTTTTGGGAAAAACGTGTTAAATGGTTCTGTTTGTAAATATTTCTCTTTTTAAGTTTAGTATACGAAGTACTCTTTGATGAAGCCCTAGAAAGGCGAAACAATTGTAGAGTAATGCTCTAATAATTTTTGAAACATTAAAAAGCAATTTTTTCTATTTAGTATTAATATTTAAAAATGTTTCACAAGAAACCAACTGCAGATACAATTCAGTGTATGTCAAGTAATGTTTAGAAGTAAACATAGACAAGTTTAAACGATTGCTTAAAAGGTTTTTTCTGGTTTTAAAAGTTAAATCGTAGCATGTATTTATTATATAAAGAAAAATAAGTAATTAATTGTTATATTTAAATATTAGGACCAGTGGCAATATGTCAATCGTTGTTTTTACGTTTAAATGTGCGCGTATAGTTGGTGCGTACCGCGTACGGCATACATTATGGCACGAACGTATTGCGTTTCGGGCTGCAAAACGAATTACCCAAGTTATATTAAAACAGAGGGTTATCAAACAACATTTTATTTCCCCATAAACGATGAAATTAGGAAAGCCTGGTTGTGCGCTATTGACCGGATAAGTGTTTTTTATTATAAGTATAAGTAGTACCTATACGGTAAATGGACAAATATATTTTACGGGCTACTAATTAACTAAGTGTGATTTAAAAAAATGGTTTTATTTGATATCAATAGTGTGTATAGTGCACCAAAAACAAATTTTTACCCCAAGCAATATCCTAAGGACTATATCAACTAATGCGCATAAATATCCTGGTAAGTTCACCAAAAATATTATTTATATAGAAATTCTGAAAGTTATTTACCTAAGGCGGTTTTAGGGTAAATATAGTGGAAAACCTAATTTAAAGCGTTTGTTATTTTAATGCGCATCTTATGTAATACGCTATATTATTAAGCTTTTATATTTATAACTAAACACACATGCTTTCAATTCATTTTAAGTATTGCAAGAATTTCTAAATAATAAATGTTTAGTTAACTTTAAAAAGCTACATTGGTCTGTTCGCAAAAAATGCATAAAGCGGGGTAGAAAACATCATAACAATTTGAAATTTTTAATCCTTACCAACAAATTTGTATAAGGCAGAAAAGTTCCTGATAAGTTTTGCCGACACATTATTGCTTTTTAGGGCAACTATAGCATTTAAAATTATACCTATATGTTGTCTAAAATATCCAAAAAGTAATTACTACCTATATTTTGTTTAAAGCACTTAAAAAATTAATTATATTTAGCATGTATTCTATTAGGAACTCATTTCAATATTCCTACTGTACAGTGTTGTTTGCAACGTTGCCTTTCTTACTTCACGGCTCAGAGTTTAAGAAGGCTGTGGTGTGACCAATATCTTTTTGATTTTAATTTAATTTAAAAATAAACACTTAATTCCGAAGTCTGGTGGCATTGCATTTAAAGACGGCGCGCACTGTTGATTTCTATCAAAAATAAAACACATACTTTAAAAAATAAAATTTATTTTTTATTCAACCCGTTTACCAAACATGAAACATGTCTACTTTACAAAATGTATGTACTACACGACCAATAAATAAAAAATAAATATTGTCTCTGTCAGATGATAGCCCCATTTCTTTTATTTTAAGTTCTGTGATCGTGTTTATGAGACAAAAGAGCCCCGCGCACTGATTTGCTAGTCTGTGAAAGGTAAGCATCGCATTAAAAGAAGTCTTTCACGTCTAGCCACACCACTATTTTGACCAATTTTTTATACAATAAACTCTATATTGAACAATCAATCATCACCTAAAATTTTTCGAATTCATTTTGAAACATCCTGTATAACACAATACATTTCTAATTATCAAATGAGCCATTAAGAACTAAGATAACAACATAAATAACAAGAATTAACCAAATTACAACGTTTCAATACTATTAATTACCAATATTTCACGAAACCCGCATTTTATTAGGTATCATTTATAAATAAAACACCAAAAACACCATTTATTTTACGCAAACTACAAAAAATAAAAAATCAACATGCTACAGTTTTTAAACAACATTTTATTTCTGGAAACAAAAGAAAACCAGATACAATTTCTCTCACCAGTCTTTAAATGCCTCAGATATTTTGGAGTTGTCCCTAACTACAACTTCAAGACAAAAAAGTTGAACAGAAACTTTCGTTTTTGCTTTTGGAATTACTTATATTAACTATGGATTGTTTCTTAACAATAGAAGCTGTTCGAAAAAATATGACATTAACTGACCATTTTATATACAATGTGATCAACAGTTTCATCTGTATTTTGAGCAGCTTCATTTTGTTTCTAAGTATCGTGGATTCCTGGATCAAACAGGATAGGTGGAACACATTTTTCAAAGAAACTTTGGAATTGGAAAATGAAAAACAGATATACTTTCCAAACATGTCACAAAAATCTGTTTTTATTTTTAACAGACTGTTTATTTTTATTACAATAAATGTATTTACTATATTATTAATTACTTGTGAATTAATAACTTCTTTAATTCAATATGGAATCAACAATTACGTCATATTTGCCCCATGCTTGATCTTAACATACCAAGCAGTTATCAATAGCTTTATCGTTAGCACTATAACACTATATTTTAGAAATACATTTAATGGTATTAATAAACTACTTCTAAGTAGCTGCTATACAGAAGACTGTAGTAAAATTATTAATTTGTCAAAACGTTTTTACCTTAAAGCAGCAAACTGTATAGATATATTTAATAATTTGTTTGGAATATATTTTCTTCTGATATGTTTGGTCAGTTCAAATGAAATTTTGTCTATATGGTATGACATTTTTTCTTCAAGTAAAATAGGATTCTTCGACTATTACTACAGTATGTCTTCGGTTTATACAGCAGTTGTTATGGTAAGTTTAATTAAAAATGGGTGGTTATACAGTATCTGTTTTTTCGGATAAGTTTTATCCGAAAATAGAATGTTTTGTAAAAACTGATCATTTTGATCAATTTTTTTTCATAGCTTCACAAAGCTTCATTTGTCGAATTAAATCTTCCGAAAAAATGTCTTGAGTTTATTGTACCTTAAAAGATTTATAACCACGTAATATTAAAACATGCTTGACTGTACATTTTGGTACGCCAACTTCTTCGACTACTTTCGTACTAGAGCAAGGTTCTCTTGCTTTGATAAAACCACATATATATTTACATCCCTTTCAAGTTGTGTTTGATTTTTCGGGTTTTGTTCTTCATTACAATGACATTTTTTTACCATAATTACCAAAACCTGATTTCTACAACCTTAAAAAATATTTAAAAATGTTTAAGAAATAGGCACGAGTTGATCTGGATAATAAAAAATAAAACGCCCAATGACTTCTTCGGCACTTTGAGCAATACAGATACAGTACCATTTAATAATATAAGACTCCTTTGATAACCGTATAAAAAACAAAATACTTTCTTGCTCAAATGGCGGCAAATCCATCTGGTCCTTTGCCAAAAACATCAGTAGAAATTTCTGTACCAGTTCTTTTCCACCATTAACTTTTGAAGATGAAATTATTTCTACATCTAAAGGAAAGGCCGAACTATTTGCTAAATAATTTGCTGCCAATTCAACCCTTCATCCACCTGTCAATTATCCAATTCTAACTATTCCCCCAGTTCCTCACAAAATGCCCAATATTATTTTCAAGGTAACACACATTAAGCGTATCCTTTCTTCTCTTAACACAAAGAAATCGTCTGGGTCAGATGGAATACCAGCAATCGTTTTAAAAAAATGTGCTCCTGAACTTGCACCTATTTTAACTAGGCTCTTTTGAATTTCTTATGACACGGGTATTTTTCCAGACAGCTGGAGAGCTGCACATGTCCAGCCTATTTCCAAGAAAGGATTTAAATCTTTTCCATCCAACTATAGACCCGTTTCACTCCTCTCAATGCTTTGTAAAGTAATGGAGGAATCCATTAACTCGCAAATTCTTGGGTATTTAGAAAAACATAAAATTTTACATGACAGGTAATACGGATTTCTTCACAAGAGATCTACAAAAGATCTTCTTTCCTTCGTTTCACACAACTGAAACAAGTCTCTTAAATTTCTAAGTAAGTCCCAGATCGTTGTTTCGCTCTTGGCTCTCCAGTTATCTTTCTAATCGACGTATATCAGTCATTGTTGATGGCCACTCTTCAAGCTTTCACGAAATTAATGCTGGAGTGCCATAGGGTTCAGTACTAGCACCACCTTTGTTTCTTCTTCACATCAACGACCTTCTTTCTTCCACAACCAATCCCATTCATAGTTATGCTGACGATAGTACCCTTCACTCCAGTTTTTTTAATCTCTTAATTAAACCTGAGGCTAATACACACTTTATGAATCCACTTTCTTTTATCCATACATAAATAGAAGCATACCCTTCCGACGTTGCCAAATGCTTTCCATATTTTGCATGGTATAACAGACGTTTAGTAGTCGTTTTTTTCTTACTTTTAGGACTTTAGGTTATACATTTATAATTTTCATATTTTTTATATCTTTTCTCAAAAATATGAGAAAAAATGTAATTTTTACCTAATTTTACATGTGATGTTCAGTTTCATTAACTCTTTTTACCAATTTTATCCCACCCAGCACCCCTTTTCACTCCCCGGTCCCGTAAGTTTGTTTACTGATATTTTTAAAAACGGAATATTTTGGATATGCGCTACTTACGTTTTATTCAGAAGCTTGTCTAAAATATGTAAGTATTAATAATTTTTAAGAAACCCTTAAAATAGCAGAAAACCATATTAAACTATTACCGTTATTACCTAACCAAACCATACAATTTTTATAGGTGAGGGCATTTTTAAATTCCAAAATGATAAAAAGTTATATAATGCTTCTAGGTAGGTGATTTTCGATGTAAAAATATTGTCAAAACAATATAATATAGCAGTGGGGAAAAGTACATATCACACTAGTGTTACAAAGTAAAAATCACCCTAGTGTTGCAAAAATCTCAATTGTTTTTAATTTTTTCTGTAAAGACAAACTTTAATTTTTTTTTTGTGAATAATTTGTGGTCGTAGGAAAAATAGTATACAGTACTCGTGTGAAAATGATTTTCTTACACTTGTGGGTTTGTCGCACTCGGCTAACGCTTCGTGCTACAATATTCCCACTCGTGTGAAATTAGTCATTTTCTAGCACGTCCATTGAATCAGCATCCACTGAATCAGCATCAGTACATGATACCTGCCAAAGCCACTATAAGTCGAACTTTATAATCTACCATTTGTAAAAGCTGACTTTCAGCTTTTACAAAATAACGAAGGTCTGTCGCTCACGGGCTCTTAGTCTATTATAAACCAACGTTTGGTTAAATCCTAATATTTTGGGTTAAGATATTTGGTGTCTTTCCGTGTACTATTAAATAGTGGGCACCCTATATAGCTTCTAACCCCAGTAAAAGCCTAATTAAAGAAAGAAAATAGGTACAATTAATTTACTAAATTACCTTGTCGTATTGATTAGGATATTCTTATTGCACAACGTAGTCAGCACCTCAAATTTTCAATATGTCATTAAAAAACAACTGAAAAATACGTTAATAAAATTAATAAACACATGAAAAAAGCTTATTAATTTTCGTTAATGTACTCCAGTTGAATATTCGTGACTATCTTATTATTAATGGTAAAAATGTTTCAAAGAATACTTGTAAAAATGGAAAGTATAATGTTTCCACCGACTAATGGAGATCATATTGAATTTTTATCTCCCATATTTAAATATCTCAGATTTATTGGCCTGGTTCCCGATTACAACTTTAAAACGAAAAATGTCAAACATAAAAAAAAATTTTTTACTTTGGGATTAATGATTTTTGCCATGCATTGTTATTTAACCAAGGAAGGTATTCAAAAACATGGTTCTACAAAAACAAGTTTATTTTTAGATTGATGAATTGCGTAAATTACTTATTAACTAGTTTAAGTCTGTTTTTAAGTGTAATTGACACAATACTAAAACAGGATATGTGGGAAAGATTTTTTAGAAACATTTTTGAATTGGAAAATTCTACCAAAATATTGTTTCAAATGGAACCGCAGAAATCCCTATTTATCTTTAATAGACTCGTTATTTTTATTACTATAAATATTTTTATTGTGATACTATACGCTGCTGACTACCATCTAGCTTATACCTGGGGATCTGACTATATCATATTTGTACCAGACATGATTTTTACTTACCAAGCGATATTAAATAGCTTTTTGGTTAGTACTATAGCACTATATTTTAAAGGAAAGCTTGATTGTATTAACAAAACCCTTTTTAACAATTGTATCAACACGGAAGGCTACACAAAAATTGTTATGTCATGCAAAAACCAATATAACAAACTAGCTGATTGCTTAAATTTATTTAATAGCTTGTTTGGGAAATATCTGGTTTTAATGTGTTTTATCAGTTCAATTCTAGTTTTGACTTGTTGGATATTTTGGCAGAATGATAGCGTGGAAACCTACAGTATGACGGTTATCTATACGTGTTCTTTAATGGTAAGTTTTTTTGTTAGTAGGTTATTAAAAAAACAGAATACCCCTGGTATTTCAATAAATACGTCTTTAAAACTTGATTGCATTGAAGTTCTTTGAAAGGGAGGCCTATGCATTTTTTTATTATTTGTTTTACGTGTTTTTTGGACAACCTTCCAAGTAGCAAGCTGACGTCATTATAACGTCATTTTTTAGTAATTTTTGGTCATAAGACGTCATCAGACCAAAATTATGACGTCATTTCAACGTCTTTTTACTGACGTGTTTTTGACGTAGTTGAAGCGACGTCTTTTCGACGTCATTTTTTCGTCATACTAGTTCATAAAAATCTAATAACGTCATTTTTAGAAAACCCGCCAAAAAAATTTTGTGACATTATATGATTTGTATTAAAATCCAACCCAAATATCATATGACAGAAAAAGAAGACTTAACAATTTAACAAAATTAAAATAGGAAAAAACTCTACCGATAGATGGCGTAACGGAAAATAAACTACTACGTTTATTAAACATCTTCGCTTCTTATAGAAACCTTGGACCTTGTTGTTATAGCCTACACCGTACCAATAAAACCAAAATAGTTCGAGACCGGTCTGCGGTTGGTGATCTCGATTAGCTTTGCAAGAACCTTCGGCTAATGTAAAACACTGCATCTCCAGGTTGGACAGTGCCTGAGATATGCGACCTTGCAGCAGAGACAAGAATGAGACGAGCAACTAAATGTAAATAAATTATCCAAGAGAGAGATAGCTGCTGGGCCTTCCCTGTCTGTCTTCAAGGAAGGTAAACGCAGATGGCGCGAGAGTCGACTTTATCGTTTGCCCGCCAAATTCAAATTATATAGCTGTGCTATTTTTGCCCTTAATTTTAGGTACTTGTTTTTGTTTCCTATTAATATAAAATATTGGGGTTTAGTTCAATAATTACACACATCTAATTAAAAATGTCATTTATTTGGTTCTCTTAAAGATTTTTTCTTACAGATAACCATGTCAATATTACCTTAAATTATCTGTTAAAAAGCACAAATTTAATATGTACACTGTGATCACTAATAAAAGTCAATATTCATAAGTACAATTAAAGGTAAAACACTACGAAACACACAATAAATCACAAAAAATGTAAACAATCTGTCCAAACAAATCGGCCATTAAAAAATATCAAACAGAAATATCGAACAACATTTCGGCGTGACTGCCTGTGGCAGCGTTGTCAAGTTAAAAATATTCGATTCTTGGTATATGGTATAATCAGGTTTTAGCCAAAGAAAGACATTAAAGTTTACTTGAAGAAATTGTAAACAACTTGGCAACCATGAAAAGGCGATGAATGCACCCTCTGCGATTACCTCCCATGATAAATGACAGAGACATAGTTATAGGAACTTGCGTTAAACCAGAGAGAGATAAAACCTAATGGACAAATTTCCAGGACCAATAACGCGTTTCATTCTTGTCTCTGGTAAAACACTGCATTTCCAGGTTGGACAGTACCTGAGATATGCGACCTTGCAGTGCATATTTTCAAATAAAATATCGTATCATTTTAGTAGTGTAGGGCCTTACCTTGTGGGTGGGAACTTTTTGGGGACCGTGGGAAAATTCTGATGAGGGGCGTGGCGCGTGGCGCGTGTGGCGCGTGCCGACCGTGGGTGTGGCGCGTGCCGACCGTGGGAAAATTGTGATTTACAGGAATCTTGTGCGACACCTATTTTAGGGTACTGCGCATGCGTGTCATATTTAGGAATCTTGTGTGACGTAATATTTAGGGTGTGGTCAATACCTGTCATCTGTCAAATGTCATCTGTCACCTGTCACTTGTCAACTTCTCTGACGTCATTTAAAATTTAGGAATCTTCACCACGTGCTAGATAGGGGTAACTAACCATCGATGACGTCATCACCTAAACTTAAAATTGAAACGACCTATAAATTAAAAAAGTCTCGCCGACGCTGGGAGTCGAACCCATGACACCCGGTCACCTGTGTGAGAATCCAACGCCATATACCACTAGACCATTGGGGATTTGATAATTAAAACGCCAAACGAGGTATAATTGGGACCAGACGTCATCACCTATAGGATCTTGGACATGCCATTTAAACACATGTAAATTTTGTAGTCAAACATGGACAAAGAAGTAACCTATGGACAATTAAGTATATATTGGACAAAATCTCATAGCGTTTATATGGGAATTTTGTTAAAGATAATGGACTAAGTCTGATATGGACAGGGGAAATTTCGGCAAGAAAACAATATATTTATTTTAACGTACATTATTTATTCTACTAATTCTTAAATTACAAGAGACTAATAAGTTTTACAATTGATTCTCTTTGTAATTCAGCTTTTTATTTAGTCCTAACTCTAACAGTTGTTTAATTAATCGTTGCTTTTCAATTTGTTTTTCTTTGTACATTTTCCTGATGGAAAGTCCTTTTTCTGTTTTGTAAAATTCTCTTCGTTTTTCATTAGCTTGTTGCCTTTTTCTAACGCCTTCATCGCCTCTGGCACAACGGCAAGTGGATTTTTCATGAAGTTCGTAGGGTGATGTGTATTTTGAAATATCTGAAACTCCATTTGAAGCAATTATTGATATTTCATCTCGAACAGCGCCACATCGTTTTCCTCGTGAATGTAACCAATCTTCGTTAAAACATTTTCTAGAGTAATGAGCATGAGGAGTTCCTTGTAAACCATCGAGATCTCGTCTTAGAGGTTTCTGACCATCTGCACAAGCAATGTATCGTAGTACGCCGATTGCATGATCCAAACACAAAATTTTCTTAAATGTTGTTTTGGAATGAAGTCTTTTCCAAGTCTTTGTAGTCGTTTTTTCAATGCTAAGACTGTTTTTCCATTCGTAAAGTGAATTAAGGCGTGAAAATGCTCATGCGCGGTACTTCCATCATCAGCTACAAGATGACATCGACACAATGAATACCATTTTAGATCAGGCAAACCTATCATTAAACCAAAATCAACTTCGTTTAGTAGTAAATGATACCATTCTTGATTGCATTGCTCGTAATCCTCGGCAACTTTACTTGGAGACAAAGGATTTACTTCGTTGATGTTTAGGAGTGTGTAGAAATCTGTATTAGATACAACAGACATTTTAGGATAGATTTAATGATTTTTAAACTAAGCACAATGTTTCACTATGAATGTCTACGACAGACTGACCAAGTCTCTCTGGACTTATCTAATATATGTATTTACAATTATGACGCCTGCGCAAAAGTCTATACATGAACAGCAAAATAAACAGCTGAACAGGGCTGTTTTTGGAAATACAGGGCTGTTTTTGGAAATACAGGGCTGTTTTTGGAAATACAGGGCTGTTTTTGGAAATACAGGGCTGTTTTTGAAAATACAGGGCTGTTTTTGGAAATACAGGGCTGTTTTTGGAAATACAGGGCTGTTTTTGAAAATACAGGGCTGTTTTTGGAAATACAGGGCTGTTTTTGGAAATACAGGGCTGTTTTTGAAAATACAGGGCTGTTTTTGGAAATACAGGGCTGTTTTTGGAAATACAGGGCTGTTTTTGGAAATACAGGGCTGTTTTAGGTTAGGTGTTTTAACGCGCGTTAAAATAAAGTAGTGTAGGGCCTTTACTCCTGGGTGTGGAAACTTTTGGGGACCGTGGGAAAATTCTGATGAGGGGGGGGCGGGGCGTGGCGCGTGCCGACCGTGGGTGTGGCGCGCGTGCCGACCGTCGGGAAAATTGTGATTTACAGGAATCTTGTGCGACACCTATTTTAGGGTACTGCGCATGCGTGTCATATTTAGGAATCTTGTGTGACGTAATATTTAGGGTGTGGTCAATACCTGTCATCTGTCAAATGTCATCTGTCACCTGTCACTTGTCAACTTCTCTGACGTCATTTAAAATTTAGGAATCTTCACCACGTGCTAGATAGGATCTTGGACATGCCATTTAAACACATGTAAATTTTGTAGTCAAACATGGACAAAGAAGTAACCTATGGACAATTAAGTATATATTGGACAAAATCTCATAGCGTTTATATGGGAATTTTGTTAAAGATAATGGACTAAGTCTGATATGGACAGGGGAAATTTCGGCAAGAAAACAATATGTTTATTTTAACGTACATTATTTATTCTACTAATTCTTAAATTACAAGAGACTAATAAGTTTTACAATTGATTCTCTTTGTAATTCAGCTTTTTATTTAGTCCTAACTCTAACAGTTGTTTAATTAATCGTTGCTTTTCAATTTGTTTTTCTTTGTACATTTTCCTGATGGAAAGTCCTTTTTCTGTTTTTGTAAAATTCTCTTCGTTTTTCATTAGCTTGTTGCCTTTTTCTAACGCCTTCATCGCCTCTGGCACAACGGCAAGTGGATTTTTCATGAAGTTCGTAGGGTGATGTGTATTTTGAAATATCTGAAACTCCATTTGAAGCAATTATTGATATTTCATCTCGAACAGCGCCACATCGTTTTCCTCGTGAATGTAACCAATCTTCGTTAAAACATTTTCTAGAGTAATGAGCATGAGGAGTTCCTTGTAAACCATCGAGATCTCGTCTTAGAGGTTTCTGACCATCTGCACAAGCAATGTATCGTAGTACGCCGATTGCATGATCCAAACACAAGATTTTCTTAAATGTTGTTTTGGAATGAAGTCTTTTCCAAGTCTTTGTAGTCGTTTTTCAATGCTAAGACTGTTTTTCCATTCGTAAAGTGAATTAAGGCATGAAAATGCTCATGCGCGGTACTTCCATCATCAGCTACAAGATGACATCGACACAATGAATACCATTTTAGATCAGGCAAACCTATCATTAAACCAAAATCAACTTCGTTTAGTAGTAAATGATACCATTCTTGATTGCATTGCTCGTAATCCTCGGCAACTTTACTTGGAGACAAAGGATTTACTTCGTTGATGTTTAGGAGTGTGTAGAAATCTGTATTAGATACAACAGACATTTTAGGATAGATTTAATGATTTTTAAACTAAGCACAATGTTTCACTATGAATGTCTACGACAGACTGACCAAGTCTCTCTGGACTTATCTAATATATGTATTTACAATTATGACGCCTGCGCAAAAGTCTATACATGAACAGCAAAATAAACAGCTGAACAGGGCTGTTTTTGGAAATACAGGGCTGTTTTTGGAAATACAGGGCTGTTTTTGGAAATACAGGGCTGTTTTTGGAAACTACTAGGGCTGTTTTTGAAAATACAGGGCTGTTTTTGGAAATACAGGGCTATTTTTGGAAATACAGGGCTGTTTTTGGAAATACAGGGCTGTTTTTGAAAATACAGGCTGTTTTTGGAAATACAGAGCTGTTTTTGGAAATACAGGGCTGTTTTTGAAATACAGGGCATTTCCAAAAACAGCCCTGTATTTTTCCAAAAACAACTTCCGTATTTGGCACAGCCCTGTACTTCAAAAACAGCCCTGTGATTTTCAAAAAACAGCCCTGTATTCTAAAACAGCCCTGTATTCCTGTCAAAGACAGCCTGTCAGTACAAACAGCAACCTGTATTTCAAAAACGGCTGGCCTGTATTTCAAAGCAGCCACCTCATCTCAAAAAGCAGCCCTGTCATTTCAAAAAACGAGCCCTGTTCGGCTGTTTATTTTGCTTTGTTCATGTATAGACTTTTTGCGCAGGCGTCATGAGGTACATGCACTATGATAGGTAAGTCAGAAGCAGCTGGTCAGTCTGGTCAATGGGTGAGTCGGAACATTGACAGCTGAGTTCAAAAATCGTTAAATCTAATCCTACAAAATGTCTGTTGTATCTAATACGAACGCTCTACACTTGCTCCCAAAGCGTCAACAGTCTTTGTCTCAAGTAATGAGGCCCAGCCGAAAGAGATTACATTCATCCCCAATCAAGAATGGTATCGTTACTACTAAGAAACGAAGTTGACCTGGTTGCTGGCGATGGTTTGCCTGATCTAAAATAGTCGATTCGACCGATAGCTGATGATGAGTGACCGCGCATGTTTCACGCCCGGCGAATTTCGCTTTTTACGAATGAAAAAACTGGTCTTGTAAAAAGACATTCCCAAAGACGGAAAAGACTCATTCAGAAACGGCATTTAGAGCTGTGTTTGTCTGACACATCGTGCACTTGCTGACATGCTGTCGAAGGCCTCTAAGGTGTTCGGATCTCGATGATTTTGCAAGAACTTCCTCACGCTTCATTACTCTACAGAAAATGTTCACACCGAAGGTGGTTACGTTCACGGACAAGCGGTAATGGCAGATGAGAAACTAATCTGCCAATTCAGCAGGTTTCAGATATTTCAAAATACACATCGCCTACGAGGCACTCATTGGTCCACCTGCCATTGTGCCAGAGGCGACTGAAGGCGTTAGCTGAAAAGACGGCTCAAGCTAATATTTTACAAAGAGCAGAAATGGCTGTCCATCAGAGTGAGATAACGGCGATTGAGCAAGCGGCGGTGTAGAAGTCAGGACTGTAAAGCTGAATTACAAAGAGAATCAATTGCCAAACTTATTGGTCTCTTGCCGGTCAGAATTAGTAGAGGTAATGTAATGTACGTTAAAATAAACATGTGTGTTTTCTTGCCAGCTCCCCACTAATCCACTCGTCGAGACTTAGTCCGGTATCTTTAAAAGATTCCCCATATAAACGCATATGGTTTTGTCCAATACCTGCATATAATTGTCCATAGGTTACTTCTTTGTCCATGTTTGACTACAAAATTTACATGTGTTTAAATGGCATGTCCAAGATCCTATGACTAATTTATGCAATATAATATAGCACAGAAACACTATGAAAGTTTTCTTAGAATATTAAGTCTTTTGTTTTATTACTTTTTTATGTAGTTATTGGTTTACTAAATGTATTGTCCAAAAGTATCTAAGAAAGTTTGATCGTTTTAAGTTTAAAAACTGTTAATTTATAAAGTTTATACTTTTACAGATACAGCGTTCAATTTTTACAGGGTACATTTTCGCCGGATGCCTTAGCGATATAACAGCGGTTTGCTATGCAAAAGATATGCACTCGAATTACAATGGCGCGACGCTTTGATATCTGACTAATTATGTATGCAGCGTTGCCGCTTCGGTCTGAATTATGCGATTATCGGCAGGTGTTCAACTAAATTTAGCGTTAGGTCTGGCAACTGTGCATTGATTCATTGTTATATGCTAATACCTTGGCCCCAATTATACCTCGTTTGGCGTTTTAATTATCATATCCCCAATGACCTAGTGGTATATGGCGTTGGATTCTCACGCAGGTGGCCGGGTGTCATGGGTTCGACTCCCAGCGTCGGCGAGACTTTTTAATTTATAGGTGATGACGTCTGGTCCCAATTATACCTCGTTTGGCGTTTTAATTATCAAATCCCCAATGGCCTAGTGGTATATGGCGTTGGATTCTCACGCAGGTGGCCAGGTGTCATGGGTTCGACTCCCAGCGTCGGCGAGACTTTTTTAATTTATAGGTCGTTTCAATTTTAAGTTTAGGTGATGACGTCATCGATGGTTAGTTACCCCTATCTAGCACGTGGTGACTTAGGGCATTAAAAATTCTAATTTTGCGTTAGGGGTTGAGATGGCGATAAAATTGTGTTTTCGGACCTTAAATTTCTCCCATAAGAAATACATGGGAAAAACTACCCTTATTATGCTCATACATACATAGCTCTTCTACTCATTTTAGCTTTTGAAAAAAAAAGAATATGCGTCAATTTTTCGTCATTCACGGGACGTCTTTTGTCTGTGACTTAGGGAGGTCATTTAAACGTCATTTTGTCATCATCTTATGACGTCGTTGCTGACCAAAAATGACTAAAAAGAGACGTCAACAAGACGTCAGCTTGCTGCTTGTGCTGTATAAAGACAATTGTGTTATTTATGCTAGTTACATAAATTTTGTTTGTAGTAAATGAAAAAATGACGCTGAAACAATAATAACATAATAATAAAAAATGGATTTTTCCAAGACAATAAGAAAAAAAAGCTGCAGTTTCACGTTTTTTACACCTTAAATTACTGTTTTGTTTCTATGCCTACTCCTACTATACCTATTTAACTAATTTTTAACTACAACACTGCTTTTCGGTATGCAACAGGAAATTGTTAACAGTATAAAATAGTTATTTTTGTACCAAGGGTATAAAATAGCACTTTTACACCCGCGGCTGAAAGTTGGGGAAGAGGGAAAGACCTCTGCAGGTAGCAGGTTCCACATTCTAGAAACTCCGGGCAGAAAAGAACGATCAAAGTGGAAAGTCCGGGGCCTGTCCAGTTGGACCGTCCGTATAAGGATGCATACGTGCGGAACCTCGAGTTTCTCTGTTGGGAACCGTAAATGGAGGAATTTTACTGGACAATTCTTCAGAGCAGAAGCCATGGAAGTACCTATAAAAAGCGATAAATCTCCCACAGCCCGACGATGTGCAAGAGAGGGAAGCCTTTCTGTAAGTGAAAGATCGTTAATGAGGCGAATAGCTCTTCTTTGAATGGAATTAAGAATGCTTAGGGTTGTGGGGGACGCCATGCCCCAGATATGAGAACAAAATTAAATAATAAATGCATAGTTATGAGGAGGATAATTGTCTCTAAAAAATAAGGAGGGTATGAGTTTTTGTTGCAATATAATGGCTGTGCTGTAAAGATTAAAATGAATAAGTTTAGATTAATAAAACCTGTATAAAATGGTATTTTGGGTAATTTGTATACGGTCGTGGCCGAGCTCCGCGAGGGCAACAATCATCTGTGGGTGTAAAAGTGCTTTACGCCAGAGGTGCAATAGTATATTACATTACAAGTGTGGAAAATGACTAATTTCACACTAGTGGGAATATTGTAGCACGAGGCGTTAGCCGAGTGCGACAAACCCACGATTGTAAGAAAGTCATTTTCACACGAGTACTGTACACTTTTTTTCTTACGACCACAAATTATTCACCAAAAAATAAATAAATTAAAGTTTATCTGTTCAGAAAAAATAAAAAACAATTGAGAACTTTGCAACACTAGGGTGATATTTACTTTGCAACACTAGTGTGATATATACTTTTCCTCACTGCTATATTATACTGTTTTGACAATATTTTTACATCGAAAATCACCTACCTAGAAGCATTATATAACTTTTATCATTTTGGAATTTAAAAAGGCCCTCACTTAATAAAAATTGTATGGTTTTGTTAGGTAATAACGCTAATAGTTTAATACGGTTTTCTGCTATTATAAGTGTTTTTTAAAAATTATCGATTCTTACATATTTTAGACACTCTTCTAAATAAAACGTAAGTGGTGCATATCCAAAATATTCCGTTTTTAAAAAATATCAGTAAATAAACTTACGGGACCGGGGAGTGAAAAGGGGTGCTGGGTGGGGTAAAATTGGTAAAACGAGTTAATGAAACTGAACATCACATATAAAATAATAAGTAAAAATAACAGTTTTTCCTCATATTTTTAAGAAAAAATATGAAAATTGTAAATGCATAACCTAAAGTCCTAAAAGTAAGGAAAAAACGACTACCGAACGTCAGTTACCATGCAAAATATGGAAAGCATTTGGCAACGTCGGAAGGGTCTGATTCTATTTATGAATGGATAAAAGAAAGTGGATTCATAAAGTGTGTATTAGCCTTAGGTTTAATTAGGGATTAAAAAAAAGATTTAACTAGTTGTTTGAGTACACGAAGAAAGAGAGGAAGGAATTTGATCTATATGCTTTTTTCTCTGGCGCTTTAGGTCGAACGGTCAAGCGGCAAGGCTGGCCTCTATAAAGTACGTGCTCAAAGGTAGAAGGGAGATTTTTAATTTGATCTACTTACCTGACAACACTGTGCCAGTCAGTGAAAGTTGTTTTTTATGGTTATGTCTATTTTTGTTTATGTTTTTATTTTTTCGTAAATTTTAATAAATATAAAATAAGATGATTTTCGCTAATTTGGGTTCTACCGTTTAAGGTAAATAAAAAGTTTTTTTACTGTCACTACAATAAATATGTCACTTGCAAAACCAATAGCAGTTTTTAGAATGACATCATAATATGTATCACACCAGTGTTGTAAAGTACTTTGCAACACTAGTGCTGTAAAGTACTTTGCAATACTAGTGTGATATAACGCATTTTCTATGCATGAAATCAGTGTGCTATTTGCTATTTTCACAAGTGGTCGTAGGAAAACAATATTTTTGTACGACTGAAATTTATATACAAGCATTCTCTGTAGTTAGGAGAAAATTTCCCAGCTCTTAATGTTTCAAATTGTAATCAATATACTTTTAACATGTTTAATTAAATAAATTGTTGTTTTACCAAAAAAAAAAAAAAAGAATGGGGCATTTTTTATTTTTTTGTTTTATAAATTTTTAAATGAGTGCGTTTTAAATACTTTTTTGACCTAGGGCGTAAAAGTGCTATTTCACGCCCTCATTTATAAATGTGGACTTTTTGCCCTAGGGCGTAAAAGTGCAATTTTACGCCCTCAAATGGGGGCATATAATTGTATTTTACGCCCGGTCGTACAAAAATGTATTTTTAGTAACCTGCCTAGTCGGCGCGCTTGTGGCGGCTTCGGTTGTATCGGCAAGCGTCGATCACCGGAGTTAAGCAGTGAAATGCTCGCCCATAATTTGGATGGGTGTCCGGCGACAGCGGTGTTTCGGGCCGCGGCACACGGTGTTCTGCTCGGGGATGCGGACCGAGCAACAACCATTCAAGTTATGGAATGAATGGTGTGTGAATGAGAAGGAGTAGGGGTCAAGGTACAATAAGCCTTCAGGCTGCAGTGCACCACCTAGGGGGCGGTCGTCGGACCTGGGTGGGATGACCCCGAAAGGGTGAAAAAAAAACAAAAAACCTGCCTAGTCGGATACCCGAAACATATGTTTGATTCTTATGCTTTCATAACTACAACCCTTACTATTTTTGGCACGATGTTTAAAAATTGCATATAAAACATTGTGGTAAACTTGTCCGACCAAAAAATGACGCGTTCGCCCAGTCCGACATCCGAAACATTTACATTGACAGGCTGGGCTAAAGCGCCGCGCCGCTTCCATACCAATGGCGGTATGAATATTCCTGGTAGACTCCTCAAAACGAACCCACTTAATAGGTTTTAAAACTGTTATTATCAGGAAGTCCATTTCATTACTGGCCACTATTATAAAGTTTGGAATTAATAATAATTTAAAAAAATATATTGAACTTCATAACACCTTGGTGAAATTCGTTTAAATCTAGAAAATTGTATTGCGTATAAATTTGGGGGTAAGCAGGTATTTAAAAATTACAGTTTTTTATTATATAAATTTAAAATAATTAATTTTTGCTTAGAAACAAAATCAATTTTATAATACTTTTTGATACCCGTATAAAATAGATAAAGTTATTCAAAATGTTATTTTAAATACATTTTCTAAATGACATTTTGCTAAAAAATAAGGGTAGTTTACTCTTAAAGACAAATGATCTTTAAAGAGAAATTTTTTGTCCATTATTTGTGGTCTTGTAAACTTCTTTCGTGGACAGTTTGTATGACCATAACTTCCGACATAACCGGAAGTAATGGAGAAATCCATTAACTCGCAAATTCTTAGGTATTTAGAAAAACATAAAATTTTACATGACAGGCAATACGGATTTCGTCACAAGAGATCTACAGCAGATCTTGAGTTTCTAGGTGAGTCCCAGATCGTTGCCCTTGATATATCTAAAGCTTTCGACCAAGGCTGGCACTTCTTAACAAAAACTTCCCTCCTACGGTCTTCCAACTAAACTCTGCGCTTCGCTCTCCAGTTATCTTTCTAATCGACGTATATCAGTCATTGTTGATGGTCACTCTTCAAGCTTTCACGAAATTAATGCTGGAGTGCGTCAGGGTTCAGTACTAGCACCAACTTTGTTTCTTCTTCACATCAACGACCTTCTTTCTTCCACAACCAATCCCATTCATAGTTATGCTGACGATAGTACCCTTCACTCCATTTTTCAGGTTCTCAAGCCAATCTCTCAACCCGACTTGGAAGGCAAACGCAGGGCAATGCAGATATCTCTTTCACAGGATCTGAATTTGATATTGGATTGGGGCGCCAAAAATCTCGTTCAATTTAATGCATCCAAAACACAATTATGTTCCTTTGTCGCGAAAAAATCATCAAACACTCACCCTTTGCTTATGAGTGGCCAGGTTTTGCAGAGCTGGCATAAACACATTGCATCTATAGCCACCGCGGCATCAAAAAAGCTTGGATTTCTTTTCAGAGCCAACAAGTATTTTTCCCTTCCTATTTATAAACTTTGTATGTGTCCCAAATTCGACCCTCTCTGGAATATTGTTCTCATGTCTGGAAAATGGCATCCCCTACAACCCTCAGCTCTTGATGCCATTCAAAGAAGGGCTGTTCGTCTTATTAATGATCCTTTACTTACTCAAAGACTTCCTTCTCTTGCCCATCGTCAAGCTTTGGGAGATCTATCGCTCTTCTATAGATACTTTTACAGCGTCTGCTCCGACGAATTATCCAGTATAGTCCCTCCTCTTGCAGCTCCCAACAGAGAAACTCGTGGTGCCGCACGTATGCATCCCTATACGGTCCAATTGAACAGGCCCCGAACTTCCCATTTCGTTCGTTCTTTTATCCCTAGAGTTTCTAGACTGTGGAACCTACTGCCAGCGGAGGTGTTTCCTTCCCCCAAATCTTCAAGTATTTAAGTCATGTGTTAACAAACTTCCTCTTACCCTGCTTAAGACACCCACGGTACGTTAGTATTTAGGCTTTCAGCCTTCGTGGATTGTCCAAAGATAAAAAAAGTAGTAGAACAGTCAAAATATTTTAGACACAATTATAATGTTACCTAATTTTCAAAACATTCCGAGGCCTAATTCCCGACATCCTGTATAATGTTTTTTAAGTATTCTTTTTTAATGGATACTATTTTTTTATTTATTTTTAGTTAAGTCAATTCTGCTTGATGTTCTGCTGCGACATAACAATGAGATCTGCAGAAAATATTTTGGTAACTTGCTACAATCTGCAAGAAAAATTCGACTCATCATCAAAACAGCACAAAGAATTGGAAAATTTTGCGAACAAATTAGTCAATAGAAAAATAAGATTCACTGCAGCAAATTATTTTGATATTAACAGAAGCACTATGTTTGGATTATTTTGGAATATTACCACGTATTTTATAGCCTTAGTGCAGTTTGATTCTAAGTAATAAAAATTTACTTCATCAAAATGTGAAATAACTAATATAATAATATAAAGATATTTACACACAAACGTTTCCCGAACGGGACCCGTCAGTGCCCGGACAGAAATTCATACCAAATACCAAACGATCCCATATAACATTTTTTGCCGGCGTTGTACATTTAATTTACTGGCAATGCCAACACTCTTTAATGGCAAGGCATTGGCAAAAAGGTATCAAAAAGACGCGAAAGTGGGCAATCGGCCGTTATTATGCCACGTGTTGCAGATAATGTGATGGTATCCATCATTAATAATTTATGATGAAAAAATGCGTTTAGGATGATGGCATCCATCATTAATAAGTTATTGGCAAAAAATGCGTTTAGGATAATGGCATTTATCAATAAATAAGTATTGCAAGTTTTATAAGTTGAATGTCCCAAAAGTTAAATAACATATTTAGAATTTTTTAATCGAAAAAAATGAGAGAAATAAGGCAGGAAAACTTTATCAATAAAAAAATTACATAATATAAATTTTTATACCGTAACAATAAACCAAAAGAAAAAAAAATAAAAAGTACGTAATAAAATTAAAAAAAGATAGTAAATAAAAAGAAACACTTTAAAATAGTAAGTATTTAAGGGACACTTACACTCAATTTTCAGATCCAAAACATAAGGAGAAATATTTTAAAAGAGTTAAATGTCAAAAATAAACTATTAAATATATATAATTTTTTTTATTAACACCTCTTTAAAACTTTTAATAAGGCAACTCCCTGATTTCATATATTTTTTTAGGTAACTACAAATTTAAAAGGTTTTAAACAAAATGTTTACAGCTCCTAACAGTCTACTTGAATAACCCGCCTTCTTGACTAGCCATCACCAATTTATTACACAACACACTCTTAGGTAATGAATACACTTAATTAGGTCTACTAAAAACTCTTTTCTTTAAAAAATAAACTAAAAAGCTAGAAAACCACGTAGAAAACAATTGCACAAAGCGGCCAAACAAAAGCAAGGTTGCCTCATCTGTCAAATTGACTAAGCCTATTTCATTTTACTAAAAAAGAGTAGTACAAAAAATAACTAAAAAGCACCCTCGTGAAATTTAAACATAAAGATACGCCGCTTCGTGATATTGAGGACGATTTATACCATATAATATCTTGTAGATTGCTTATTGCTCCTATGTTAAAAAAGGAACATAGGTATCTTTCTGTGGAATCTTTTGAATAAAATTAAATAGTCCAAGCGATTCCATTGCGCTTTAAGCCTAGTTTAAGATTATAACATTATCAAGTTTATTTCAAGTTGGCATTTGTAGGCAAATTAAATCAATAATTACTTACTGGGTACATTACCAATTTTAATATTTGTGATTCGCTTTTTTTTGTGGTTTCAATTACAAATATAAGGTCAGTTTGGCCCTAACCCCAAAAATAAACAATTTCAATGGCATTACACGCCAAACTTAACTGAACGACAACTGCTACGCCAACGGGAACGAAATATCAGTTTATGAATTGAGATTTATTCCTCAAACAAGTTACACCAAATCTAATTGCTTTTATAATAAAATACCAACTATTCAGTTTTGTTGTGTCAAGGTAGTGTTAAGAAGGAAGATAATAATACATAAAATAGCGTGCAGGTTTGAGGTTAAGTAAAAGTGGGTCCTCATGAATCAAAAAGAAGGTGTTTTAGCAATAAAATGGAATTTAAATTGAGATCAGTGCTTCTAAGCACTCTCGTTTGCTAAATCTTAATAAAATCGGCGATACGAACGAAAAATAAAAAAATATACAACAAAAAATAGTCCCCAATATAAAACCGGTTTACTTTTAGGGACTGCTATGAAAGACGAATACAGACTTAAAATAAAATATTTAAATATGTATACCCCAAAATTACTTGGTATATTTTCTTTATAAATGAATCATATACAAAATGTTAAACCCGGTCCTTTTGTTTGTTTTCGGCTAGTCAGTAAATGTTTATTGCGCATGCCCACAAGTGTACTGCGCAGTGCCCACGTAGGGGTTATTGTGATTTTCGCTGCATTCATCCATATTTATTTTTCAGATCATTGGCCTCATCTGTCAAATTGTCAAATCTTGTATTTCGACTAAGCGGGAAATTTGAATTTATAACCTTCGGTCGAAATCGTCGAAATTAACGTAGCTAATTTTACCATCATTTTATTTTTATTCTCTCAAAAATACATAATAAACATTTTGTTTGACTTAATTTTTATTTGCATGATTTGTATCAATAAAATGTTAGGAAAAGGGCATTTCCTTGAAATTATGTAAAAAAACATAAAATAATGTTTTTTAGCCGCCATTATAAATAAAACAGATCAAAAAAATTGCTCGAATGTTAGTTAAATACCAATGTTAATAATATGGTTTGAAAAGTATAAATATGCGTTGAAGGTTTACCTTTAAAAATCCAATATTTATTTGCCTGCAACAAAAAGGCATGTTTTATTTAATCAGGATTGGTATACCGCCATTTTTGTATGCTTGCCGGCAATTCGCCTGCATGTAAAATTTATTGGCAATTGAGTGTTTATTTAGGGTTAACTTTTTAATGTGTATTAGATGTTGGCATAATATTGCCACCAATTGCCAATGCTTTACCATCAATGCCACTATGAAAAATGTATAATAATTGCCGGCAAATAGTGTTTGCTGGGATATTTTTGGTTCTTATCCGACAAACTTTAAGGGCTAAACATACACTAAAAATTATGAAAAAACTTTATATAAAAATTTGTCCTAAACGTCTTAGTTTTCTACAACTACGGGGTATTAGTTTTTTTGTTTTTTTATATAATAGCTTTTATACCAATGGAGATATTTAAAAACATATATTAATCTTTTCACTGTACGATTTTTTGATAATAATAAAGCACTAAATTTTAAAATGACAACGTTATGTCACGCTAACTGGTATTTTTATTGTTGTTGATACATATGAGGCGATAATAATGTAACAATTTTTAAAAATATATTAGCATCTAACCAGCAAACGAGTTAACCGAAAAATCTAAAGTTTTTACCATGGACGTAGATTTGCATGCTCTTCAATAAACTTCAATAGAATTTTTCTCTAAAATAATTGGGGGAGCCAATAATTGACCCCCATTAAAAATTACATGGGATTTCCTATGTCCCGCCCGGCGATGCATCACCCGGTATAAAATCGACGGCGGTCGTTTATCCAGTGACTATATTATAACCTCCTTAATGTAAAATAGCTCTGGAAACGATAATAAAACTACAAATTCAATAATAAAGTCCTTTATAATTCTCATTTTGCAGAGTTCATTTTTGTTTAATCAATACAAATAACAAGGTATATAAAAATTAATCTTAACAGGAATAACTTAAACTATAAATATTTCAAAGTTATGGGAGCCCTAAAAAATACACGTCCAGCCAAATAAAAACGTACACAAGCAATGCGTGGAAAGGAGACGGTCTAACACGTGTAGGACACTATCAGGTAGAGATTAGACAAAAAATGGCGGCATGTAAACATTTCAGATAGAATAACTAATTGTGGTCGCTTTGTTATTACTTTACTGGCCTATATACCTTTTAATTTAGCTGAACATGTATAAAGTATGTTATGAAAACATTTTATACTTAAGGATTAACTGTACTAAAGTATTTTCATATTACTCGGTAGATAATTTTGGAAATACACACAATTTACTTATGATTTTCAATGTTAAAATATACGTTTAGTTTTTTACCAGGATGTATCAATAAAAAAATTACATTAATACATGTTTTGTTTTCAATCAATATGACAGTACATATTTTCAAAAACTCTTTTTTAATATCACACCATTTTTTTTGTATGTCGATATTAAAAAAAACCTTTTCAATATACACATTTTGGAGAATAACGAGTGTCACTTTCTACAGGGTGATTCAAAACATCGATCACGTAACGTCTATAGTTTAACAAATTTTAACTAAAAAAGTGTTTTAGAAATTTTAATAGCTATTTATGTATCAAGGGCGTTACTAGGACTATAATGCCCTGAAGGTCGAAATAGCCCGAGGGCTAGATTTCGACCTGATGGGCATTATAGTCCAGTAAAGCCCGTGGTGCATA